>JAQJVL010003529.1:0-59280 GCA_035578905.1 Stictocephala bisonia | reverse complement strand
GAGATAGTTAACCCGGGATCGGTCGCACTATTAGAACCGTTCTAACAAAAATTTTCGCTTAAAAAGAAATTTTTTTTGTTTTATTTATTATAAATTTCATATTTTTAATATGCCTCGAGGAACTCTTTCTGGATGTATTTCAGGTGGTTTCATGATGACTCATAGTCTAGAAGTGGTGGGGGGGGACTGTTTTTATAGCGTGCCGCAGTACAGTTAGTGTCGTTCTAGACGCGCGACCGATCACGTGGCAGTGTGGTGTAGAGCCATTCTAACGGCGCGACCTATCACGTTACTTTTATAATTGCTTCTTTCAATTTTTTGTTGTTGTGATATCGGTGTATTATTTAGTTGTAGGATATTGTATATGTCTATTGTGTTGTAAATATTGTATACATTTTTTTTGTATATATTTTTTTGAAAATGGCAGAGAAGCCAATCGAAGAAGACATTTTGAATTGATTGCAAGAAGATGAAGAAAGCAATGTGGAATTTGAATTTAGGGATAACGATTCAAATAGTGATGCTTTTAGCTAATAAAACAATGGTTTAATTTTAATTGCATTGAAGTTTTATTTCAAAAGTCTTTACAGTTAAAACTAACATTCTTCTTAGGATTTTAAAAAATAGTCGAATTATAATAAAAAAACACAATTAAGAACTGCTATACATTGTATAATAAACAGCATGGACTGAACTTAAGATTGTGTAAAGAACTTTCTAATTTTAATTCAAAATATTATGGTAATATTGAAAAAAACCAGATGTTAGAATCACCCTATACGCGCGACCGATCGCGGAAGTGGAGTATGCGCGACCGATCCCGGGTTAATGTGACTTTGCCAATTGAGATTTGCATCTACATGTACTCCTAAAAATGTAGTTATCTGGGATGTCCCAATGCCCTTCTTTATCCTGGTGTTGCTTTCTTTAAAATGAATAGTATTAGTATATATTTAAAACTAAACTCTATTCAAGAACCAATTGTTCAAAGTCGTATGATATTACCTAAAATTTATTAAGGAAATGTAATGATTTGTTCTGGACTAGTGCTGTAGTATTGTCTGCATTCAATATTAATTTGTTATGAATAGTTGTAGGTAAGCTATTTATATAAGAAAGAAAAGAGGTCCAAGAGTAGAACCTTCTGGTACAATGAGTTAATCTGAAATTAATGTAACAAGGTTCAGATTGAGATTTCAAATCGCTATTAAGGTCTTATTGGTATTTCATATGACGCTGAAGACTAAATTGATACTAATTTCAATTAATGCATTTGTTCATGCTAGAAAACTGTCATTACGAACTAAAACTACTATTAGATTTGTTTTATAACATCAAGAAAAGATTTATATAGAATCCATTTCAAATTCTAACAATCATTTTAATGTACAGGAAGTATAAGAAGTAAAAAATGTTTAACATTGGATAAAAAATAGAATAAGAAAGAATAGCCTAACATTGATTCATGCATTTCAGAGTTAATTAGTAGCTCTTCAACAAGGCAACAAAGAAGCTGAGTTAAAGATTGATAATAAATTAAAGCCGGCTCTTCTAAAATGAGGAGTCTGAGGGACCAGAAGGACAATAGAGGACGTTCAAATCTAGTACAGCAAGAGCCCACAACAGCAAGACCGTCTTATTTTATAAAAGTTGAAAGTTTTTCTGTACATGTCCCTTATACGCACAACGTTGTGTCGGCGTCTCATTTGTAAGAATCATGTAAGTAAGAATATACAGATAAGAACGACCAGCGATTATAAAGTTTGGGTTGTGGTTAGTTGGGCAGTTATCAGGTAGTAAAGGTGTGTAAAATAATACGAAAAAATTGTTAAAGTATAAAGCTCAATTTTGTTAATTTTCTATGAGATAACCTTATAAATATCGTCATCCATTGCCGGACACTTATGACAGTTGCTAACCCCTGTCAGACACCCCTAAACTTTAATAAGATATGACTATACTTTCGTTAGAGTATAAAAGCTAAGTTTTATATATGTTACTTGGGGACCTATAAAAAATGTTACCTCAATAACTGGTCAGTTTTAATGGTTTTTACACCTTGCCAGACAGATTGAAAGTCCGCTGTAGGTGCGAGCGTAAGGTAACAACTGTTCAAGCGGGTGCGAGTTAGATAGGGTGCTTAGTCGACTGCGATCTTTTACTGTGCATCATCTTCATTTAGTGATGTATTGAACAATTTTATTTGTTGGTACAACCCTTGATTATATACACTCTACATTATACGAGTATATTCCATATAATAAGAATATTTGTGCCTGTAATTTTGTTAGTTAGTGAGGCCCGCAACCACAGCTGGTTTAAACTGCATTACATTTACATGGGACTACAATAGCGCTCCACAATGGATCACAAAAACAGCTGACATTTTGAAACTCAATATTAGATGAGAAATCTATTTGTGTATAAAATAAGTGGTACAACCAACTTTTTATAATTGATATTTATGCAGGTTTTTGTGAAATAAAAGTGTAATTTTAGTAACAAGTGTTATCATGGAAGATACATTAATTGTTTCGTTTATAAGCTGAATTGTATATACTGTATATATTACTTGAGAACCTTATAAAAATGTTACCTCAATAGCTGGACAGTTTTAATAGTTTATATCTTGCCAGACACATTGACAGTTTTTTTTTTACTTTACTCACCAGTTCACATGGGCTTGCAAGCCTGTTTGCTGTGGGTGCGAGCATGAATGCTTAGTCGATTACAATATTTTAATATATCCAATAAAAAATATTTTTATTATGTTCTTAGCCACCATGTTACATAAAGTAAAAAATATCAAAAAATACAAAAAAAGTATGAATACATATAAACTAAATATTCAATCGATTTCATAAATTTCATCATTGTCATCGATATTTTCATTTTCTTCTTCACTACTCCTCCAGTTGACGTACAGTATATGTTGTTTCTGTCGCTAGTTCCTTGATGCCCTGATAGCTAATACAATGACCATATCGATTAATAATATCAATAATTTTTCTACTGCTTGTTAAGCTCTATAAAGTTTTACCTAATATGATGTTTTGATGTTTTTACGTGACCATTATGGACTGCAAAGATTACGTCTTAAGAATAAGAACGCCCTCGACGAGCACATTTCTGGCTTTTTTCCGTTTTGCATTACATCCAAATAGAGTAGAGTAAAAGTCCAGTAATTGTTGTGGTATCGAAACTTCTGTAAATAAATGCTCTGTTGTTATATTTTTTTTATCGGTAACTTATTTTTTTCATGTGCAGTATTAATTTTCTTAAAATTAATGCAGCTTTTGCAAAGTATTTTCAGTTTGTAAGTTTTCAAACATTGTATCGTCTATTGCTTGTAAGTAATTAGGTGCTATTATTTTTTATTACGAATAGTAAAAAATTGAGTTTCTTTAGAAAATTGTTTCAACATTTTTTTTTTTCTAGATGGTGTGCAGTAAAAACAGAACTCACTTCAACAGAATTGTCTTCAAATACTTTTTCCAATACATCGGTCTACACTTCATGCAAATATACTAATAAATAACAGCGCCCTTTCTTAATTACCACTTTTCTTCAATAATACCACTTATTTCATTAAAAGCTAATTTGTGATATTCTCGATGAAAATGCCAATCACATTAACTGGATGGTTCTTTAGAAGAGGATATTTTCTTGTTGAAACTAATTCTACATTCTATATGAGAAGATATTTTTGGACCAATTTATTTTGATAAATTTGAAAAAATATTATTAAATATATTTTTCAATTTATTTAATAATTATGCATACTCCTTTCGACATTCAATGTTGGGTAGTACACTAGATTTAAATTGGTTGGTATCAGCTTTCTGAAGTGGAAGCATTTTTGAACATATTTTTTTATGTCTCCTGTTACAAAACACACAAACAATTTGGTGGTCCATATTATTTGCTGTTTTTTAGTACCTAAATAAAATAAAATAAATTATTAGCTTCCTTTTCGGTTAGAATACTTATTTGCATCATGAGTTGAATCATTATCTTCACCAGCACCTGATTCACAAATTTCAATGTTTTCTTGAGAAGTTGTAGCTTGCAGTTCAATTGATACAGAACTGATGTTATACTTGATTGCAATGTTATTGAAGATTCTGTAGAGGAAGACTCTAAATGAGATGGTTTTGTAGTAAATTTTGGTATCAACGACGAGGTTGTTGAGCTATTGTCTGTAGGTCCACTAACTGATTTTTGTTTTAAAATTTTTTGTCGAATTTTCAGGTTCAGAGGTTAAGTATTTTTTTCATAAGACCTGTAAGTGCTTTATAACATCCCCGGTCATAAGCATTTTCTGTATACTCATCGGGCAAAATAATGTCTTTATATTTAAGGTTGTTTTTTCTGATTTTCAAAACAGTTTGAAATTTTTTAAAAGTTTCCTCCAAAAACAATATTATTTTACCATCACTTTTATTACAAACGAAACAAATTAATGTATCTCATATGATAACACTTTTTACTAAGATTACACATTTTTTTTACAAAAACCTGCATAAATATCAATTATAAAACGTTGGTTGTACCACTTATTTTATACACAAATAAATTTTTCATCTAATGTTGTACTAACATTAGATCTCAAGGGTTGTACCAACGAATAAAATTGTTCAATACATCACTAAATGACAGATGATGCGCAGTAAAAGATCGCAGTCGACTAAGTGCCTTATCTCACTCGCACCCGCTTGAACAGTTGTTACCTCACGCTCACTCCTTCAGCGGACTTTCAATGTGTCTGGCAAGGTGTAAAAACCATTAAAACTGTCCGGCTATTGAGGTAAAATTTTTGATAAGTCCCCAAATACATATATAAAATTTAGCTTTTATACTATAACGAAAGTATAATCATATCTTGTTTATGGGTGTCTGGCAGGAGGTAGCAACTGTCATAAGGGTCCGGCAATGGATGACGATATTTCTAAGGTTATCTCGTAGAAAATATAACAAAATTGAGCTTTATACTTTAACAAATTTTTTGTACTATTTTACACACCTTTACTACTTGATAGCTGCCCAACTAACCACAACCCAAACGTTATAATCGCTGGTCGTTCTTACCTGTATAGGGGTCATGAACAGAAAATGTTCAGCTTTTATAAAATGATGAAGGTCTGGCCGTCGTGGGCTCCTTGGCTACAGGAAACGAGATGGAATTAGACTTAAAAAGGTATATTCAGTAAATAAATACAAGGAAAAGTTAGAATACCGTACCGCGTTAAAGGGATTTTCAAGATTCCCAATTTTTGAGCCTAAACATTATTCTAATAATCCTCTTTTTTACAGTAGGTTCAATCCTCTTGATATTATTTCCTCAGATATGGACTGCATTCCGTAGAAAGGGGTAGAATGGCCTATAGTAAGTCATCAATGAAATTTCAGTATCGCAAAAGCAGGATATGCAGCAATTTTTAGGTCCAGAAGCAAACTTTACCATAAACCATTTTGACGTGGACCTGGAAAGTTAGAGTCTCGTCTGAAATGGAATGATGAAATGGAATCTATTACTAAACAATAAACCTGACTTTCTTTTAAAGAAATTTCAGCCCCGTCGAGAACTAAATTGAGGTGATAAGAAGGAGCATTTCCTCTGCTTACTTTTGACTCAACAACGTAGGATTTAGATGGATTAGTTTGAAGAGCATTATCATTCCACGTTGGGAGTAAGGCGTTTCCCTCCAAAAGCACTGTAGTTCAGTTTTTCTCTGTTGGTTGAGTCAAAGAGATGTTATCAGCAAAGAGACATACATTTGCGTGACTGAGGTATGGAGGCATGTCATTAATAACAACATGAAACGTTTCATATGCGGGGGGGGGGGGGGTTTAGGTGTGTTTTTACAAGCGCGTTATGTTTTCTGTTATGATTTTGTAGTCTAATTGGTATTGGTTATTGGAAGCTAATATATGTTAGCTGTATATTATTTCAATGTTTACTATTGTGCAGGTACCAAAAGGTTTAACAACAATCAAATTTTAAATTACTACACCAACGTAAATTACTTCTGTACTATGAACATTTGTTATAGTACAGTTTAAGTTTATTTTTAAATGAAAATGAATGAAAATCTTTATTAGTCAAAAAGAACATACATACATACTTCACATGAAATGAGAACTTATGACTAACAAAGTCTGCACCCTGAGGTTATTAACCTGTGTCGGGTGGTACACATGACACTTACAACTAAAGAAAACTCTAGAAGGGCTGACGGCCGCCCTAAAAGTGAAATACTTAGTAACACAAGAGATAGAACCTGCATTAAAAAATGTACCATTATAGGGACTCACAACGATACACTGCTGTTTACAATAATTGAAGGAATCTTGTTTATAACTAAACGTACTTACATAACATAACTCACAACTTGTAAAAAGTTTTGTACAACTAAACCAAACAGTCATAAAACACACTGAGATTTTCGTGGTAAAGAAGATATGATTTAAGGTGTATAAAAAATTTGTTTATTTTTAATACTTTGTATATTGCTAATTTTTTACTTGCTAACTAAACTAACACTATTAAGTTATTCATAAGACTACGTATTTATTTATAGTAGCTTTTTTATCCTTACTTTATATATTTATTCTATGTACTACTAGCAATTTTATTCTATGTAATACTACCCATCGAAACACGACCATCTCGAAGGAGGATGAACATTCTCGCAGTGCGCATGTGCAAAGAACCTGTTCCATATAACTGTGACTTGAAAAATAAACTTTAATACGCAACCTTAAGACTTGTCAGTAAACAGTTCTTTTCAAATTTTCGTAACAGTTTCTTTAATTAGTCACAACGACAACGGCAGTACCGTAAAGTGGTTGGTTAGTTTGACCATAGACCTTCTATTATAGGTATAATAGAACGTTTCTATTATACCTATTATTATTATTAATTATAGGTATAATAGTAGGTCTATGGTTTGACTCCTTAGTTTTGGAGATATATAGTAATCGTTTTCATATTTTCATCCATAAATACATCAAAAACGTATTACAAGGCATTTAGGCTGTGCAAGCCTATTGCCATGTAAAGAAAGGCCTACAGAAGACTAACATTGTCAATGGATGTATCGTTAAATTAATAATTTTTCCTTTCATAAGATTTGCTTTGAAAAAGAAATTTTCAAACTATTTCAACACTAAATCCATTACTACATATTAAAGCGTTTTCCTAAAAATAGCCTATGCAGTTGTGTCTCTTACAATAAACATAACTTAGATTAAGTAGTAGCATAATTAAAATAAACAAATCCTACTGTATTTTATTCGTTTTGAGTTACAGTGGAATTCAAGTATCAAGCAACCAGAAAAAGAAACGATATGTCGTGAGGTTAAGATTAGATCAATTGATTGTTTCGGTATAAGAACAAAATATTCCGGGAGAGGCATATAATCTGATGTTTTGAATGTGTTGTTGGTTGGTTCAGTTCCGTTACCGAGAGAATGGTGGACAGTGACTAAACTGTTTAATTCCTTGTAACCGTTGAATAAAGTGCAACATTCTGAGGAACCTGCAACATTAGATCGTCACAGATCTAAGGAGCAGGTTTCTCGCGCATGCGCACTGTGAGATGTTCATCCTCCTACGAGAAGGCCATACCGAAACCGCACCGTCAAGATTTGTTTGTGTGAGTGTATTGTGTTTCTGTTACTTGTGAGCGGCGCGTGTTGTATCCCTTTACTTTTCGTTATTCTTCTTCTGCTACTGCTAATTGCGTATACCTTATGTTTATGTCATTTTACTCGATTTAGCCTTACTACTGTTTTTATTTTTAATTTTTTGCGCATTTTGTTGATTTCCTTCAATAATGAATAGTGTTAAGAATGTTACTTGAATGAAGAAACAGATGTTGGATATGAGTTTTGCAAATAATGTGAGTAACCTAATTAGGTCCATAAGTTGAATTTGATTGATCGTATCTGAATAATAAGTCTTTGTTCCCAGTGTGTGAGACATACCCTAAGCAAATAATAATGTAGATCTTAAAATTCTATAGTAGGTACTAAATGTAAAAATTATGTTAATGAGTATAAAATAAACGGCTGGTTGCATAAGAATCAAAGCAACTAACATGGTAGTTGACTAGCTAATTTTTAAGTCTTGAGAAGCTGATATGGGTCAAATTTGACACCTTGGTTATTTGTTCAGGTACAGGTTCCTGTTCATAAATTTGATGCCTAATTATGCGTATATGGTCTGGGTTCTACCAAATTTTTTGAAAGTTATGCCTTTAGTGCTAATTTAATTTTCAGTGTGGGCAACCCATAATAGCTGCCCATGACTCCACTTAGGAGCTGCCAACTCCCATCAAAGTCACTCCCCAATTTCAACTGATAGTTTAATTACTTCATCAAATATAGTAATTTTTGGAAAGGTACTAGGGCCTAACAATTATTTGCAACTTTGAAAACATGTCGTGCTTAGTGCTGCTGACTCCCGTGGGAGCCAAAAACTAATGATGTCATTTTTGTAGTCATTATCAAAACAAATATCAAACTTGGAAGCATTTTTATGTCAGTTTCAGGAAGAGTTAGCTAGGTCTAGTTAATATTTTCTTAACTTAGAATTTGGGAAAGTTCTTGGACATTTTTCGGTATTTATGCAGTTTCTTGTCACCAATCAAATTTGGAACATTTTGCTTGAAATGGGTCTAGAATTGGCTGTATTTTCATGAAATATGCTTTTTATTCCGCGGAAATAACGTATTATCCTGAACAATTAAAAAAAAACCAATACTAAAACTTTTAGTATTTTTGTCATTCCTCTTAATTTAAATTGTATTTTAATCATCTTTTTTTATTTTGATGTTTTTTGCGCTGAATACAAATTTGAAAACTATTTTGGTCTATTACAACTACTTCTCGAGATATAACGGAAAAACTACTATCATAGCCATTCGCGATTAGCGCCGATTAATCACAAAAACCTAATTCACCTATATTCCCGCCGGAGTGATGGCCGGCAGTTTGTCACGGAGGCCAAACACTCGAATTTAACGCAAATTACAAATTTTTTTCAGAAAATAGACAATTAAGTTAGGATAAGCTAAGTTATGTTTGGTTATGTCAGTTAAAAATGCATTTTTCACGCTGAAAAAATAAATTTACTGCAAAACCAGTTATATATTTGTATTCAGCATAAAAAAACATGAGAAATAAAAAAAGCTGTCAAAAAATACGATTTTTGAAAAGTTGGCGTTTTTCACTATCAGATAAAAACTAGTTTTTCGATTTTTCGGTAAAAAACTAGTTTTCTGCGGATGAAATCAAACTCATATTTCATCACTTTTTCAACAAGAAATCATATTTTCAGAGGTGGCAAGAAAGTGCATAATTACCCATTTTTCTGTAGCAGTGAATGTGTTACTTAAGGCACTTGAAACTGCTGGTGCTTAAAAATTACCTGTTAATCCCATACTTCGACTTTTTTCTAATTGTTCTTCTCTATCACTTGATATTAGGGGGTAATAAATAGCTCAGGGATAAATGAAATTCTGTTGATCCAAAAAAAGTTTAGTAATCCTAGGCTGTTTATAAGAATTATTTGTGGTGCCCCCTCTAATGTCCACTACCTGTACACCTTTATCTGTAATTACTAAATTTCTGGCAATGATCAATCTTTATACACTAGGCTATTTATGACATGCTGGTATAGAGTTTAAAAAATTTGCCCAAGCACTATAGTAAATTTATTTATTTATCAATGGTGAACACAATATTTACAATTGTTACATAGGCTAACCACAACTGGTTCTTAAAATATTTAGTTATATTGAATATCCCTTTGTTTTACTGTTTTATTACTGTAAGTAAATATGAAGTTTTTACTAACGTTTACAAAGAGTTATAAGATGCTGAATATAGGACTTCTTATTGAACAAGTTGTGAAGTATGGGTTTATATCCATTGAGGAGGTTGATTTCAAATGGCTACGACTCTTTTACTTTTTCACTACCATTTTTTACTGCGTACAACTACCTAAATTTTCTAAGCATGTTGGCTCATGATTTGCTTGGTTTGTATTATAGGGCCTTTTAGTCTTAATTTTAATATCATCTTGTATTTATATTTAATGACTTAATGCATGGTTGCATTGATTAATAGTATTTAATATTTATTTTGTACATAATTTTAATGATTTTTAACTTTAAATACTTTGGTATTTGTATTTATTTATGCAGTAGTCATTATCTTGACATGCATGTTTTGCTGATATGACCTGGCCTATTGCTATGTAATTTAATGGCTGTAAATAAATCATTTGAATCATCATTACTGAATTAAAAAATCTGTTTATTAGGCGTGATTTTCGTAGGATAAAAAAATATCTTGTGAAAATATGGCTTATTCTTGACCTATTTTAGAAAAAGTTTTCAAATTTTGTTTGGTGGCAAGAAACTGCATAGTAACTAACATAAAAATTACTCTAACACTTCACGTGTATGGGTGGGCGGGTGGGTCACTACCATTGTATGTGTATGGGTGGGCGTATGGGTCAATACCACTGTATGTATATGGGTGGGCGTATGGGTCAATACCACTTTATGTGTATGGGTGGGCGGGTGGGTCAATCTAATGGAAACCTGAAAAGGATACTCACCCTCCAGAAAAAGGCAATCAGATCCCTTGCCAATCTTGAGCCTCGACAAAGCTGCAGAGAAGCATATCAAAATTTATGCATTCTGACTGTACCAGCTCTGTATGTATACGAAACAATGCTACATGTTGACAGACTCAACTTTGACACTTACAACAATCTCCATGACTACAACACCCGACACGCCTCCAGATATGTTCTGCCCCGCCACCGAACTGCCCTCTTTGAAAAAAAACCATCCTATGTAGGGCGAAAACTCAGAAATCGACTGCCAGAGGACCTTCAATCGCTAACTGGAAAGGCACTGAAGAAATCACTTCAAGAATTCCTTGTTAAGACACCACTCTACAGCCTGGAGGAGTTCCTGGATGCAACAAACACCTAATTGACTTTTCCTTTTGCATTACATGTTTGACTATATTACTGTACTTAATGTTCATGTAATAAAGAAATTTTGATTTGATTGATTGATTTGATACACTTTTATTACACAGGTTTTTGAATAATAAAATTGTAAAGTTGATGCACAGTGAAAACTAGTTGAATTACCGGCCCTTTTTTTGGCTCTACTAGGGTAAAAATTACTTAAACTAAAACCTACAATGAAATTTTGAAATTCATACAACGTTATGTACAATTAAACGAGGAAAACAATTATGTGATTGGGTTTTTGAATGGTTTCCTAGTTAGTAAACTGCCTTCAAACTCGGGTAGACATAATTTCTGCCCCAACAGTAGGTCAGGATTTGTTAGGTTGGGTTGGGTTTTGTTATGTTAGGCTGGTTTCACAAGGGTAGTTTTTCTTAGACAAGTCAGTTAGGTTTTTTTGGTTGTAACAGGTTATGCTGGCTGAGAGGTTTTTTGGGTTTGATTTCACGTAATTTAGGTGGTTGTCATTAGTTAAATTTGTAGAGTAAAACACAATATAATTCAATAAAAATTAACCTAACAAAACATACCCTTAACCAAACCGGCACTTCTCTGGAGTTAACACAATATTCGTCCGATTGCAGTTCCCTTGTTATATTTGTGATTAGTTGAAAATTCTGTAACTTAGATTGACCAAGTTATCTTGGCTTGTTGTGTCAGTGAAATCTTTAAAAGTAAGATTGTCATATGTTATAGTAAGCCTGTAATATCTCTCATAACCTCAGTACTGCTGTGACATGTGGACAACAGCCATGATAAGTTTGACTTAGCAAATAACCCTTACTACATTGTGCCTGCCCTACTTAAGACTTTGCTTCCCTGGTTGAAGTTATTTCAACATTTAAAAAGTGTTATTAATTATAGCTATCACTTTTCGAAGGGAAATAAGGTACAGTTTTAATTAGTGAAATTACAGATTTAATTATTAAAATTACAGCTTTAATTTGTAACAATGACTTAATTAGATCAATCACATGAATCAAAATTACAGCTTTAATTTGTAACAATGACTTAATTAGATCAGTCAATGAATCATAGTCATTTGTAAACCATATTCTCCCATATCTCTGGTCTTCCTACTAAGTCACAGATCGTCTAAAGTAGGCCCTACATGTACAGACTGCAAGTGGGTGTAATTAAGTGAATATAATTATTGTTACAGACTAAGAGAGACTAATTATTAAAAATATGTAAAAAATTAAAAATTGATAGATTTGATTCAATGAAAAAAGATCAGCTGGGGGTTCAGATGATCTCTTTCAACTTTGTTTGACTTGGATGGATCAAACAGGTCAACTTTTGAATGTGAAGATTAGCTTAAATCTATTACTTTAAGCTACGAATATGAGTGTGAAAAAACTGGCATACAGTTTCAAAAAGACATTTTAAGTTTTCATGAAACGGATTTACTATTTTCATTTTTCTGTAAGTAATTTGAGTCAGTTTGCTTTAGAGCCAAAGCCTAACAAATATCGGAGATAATTACATTAATTCTTTACATTACAGAATAGAACTACTACATTAAAGTTGAATTAACTTAAACATCTATCCTATAAGAGAAGAAGTAATGGGATCCGGAATTTCAGTTCGAGTTGTAAAGCAGTCAGAAAATATTCTACCTCATTCGAGGAGACAGAATTTCAGTCTGAGAGATTCTTTTGGACTGAAATTCCATCTCGTGCACGAGAGGATTATAAGGGTCACCAAGGGGTTTATTGTGTTTGAGTACCTCAGTAGCACTAGACCAGCAATGTCTAGTGGTAAACATTGTACCCGTACAGGAACCATTATTCTGAAAATAATATTAGCTATAATTTTATCTTGGAACTGATAAGATTATAGTTCTTATAGAACTGATATATTAAGCGTGGAAGCTAGTTTAAAACTGCACTCATATAATTTAACGAATGAATGTAATAAATGTGATAAATACATTTACCTGTACAAAATATGTATATTAGCAAGAACCAGTAATAATGTTTTCATTACATCCAAAACTACATCGGAAGTTAAAGTGGAAACACGTTTACTTAGACAATGAAACACAGACAAGAAATACTAATTACCTCCTAGCACCCTACGGTAGGCTTCGCACATACTGGATATGAGAAACGTAACTACCCCAAATTAGGTGGACTTACTATATGTTTAATCCAAAAAGAAAACGAAAATTGACATCTTGGAATTTTCATGTTTTTTTAATGTCTCATAATAATATTTTGTACGACATAATGATTCCTCTTTATATGTAAACCTTTACTATCACAGTAGGCATAACTCGAGCGTTAACCCTTATGTGTTTTAAGGGTAACTCAATAATAATAACTTGATCATTGAAACGCACATTCCTCAAACAAGATATAGTATCATTAAACAAGTGAGAGTTGGTTCATAGTAGCATTATAACTGTTGTTGTTAAAGAACACAACATACGCAAAACTAAAAAGAATTAATTGCCAACAGGCCAACTCTGTACGCTGTAACTTTGTGAAATAAAATAAACATACATTATTACTATTTATTACTTTTAAACTTTAACTCAATAAAACTAAATTTGAGTACATTGAAATAATAGTTTTTTATACATTACAAAATTTCTATGAGTCCCGATAAGGCGATGTTCTTTGCATCTAGCAAGCATTTTGGGTTGGTGCAAAGAGGCTCTTGGTACGACAGGTAGCATACAATACAGCATTTGCTGCCCTTATAATCCTTCTGCACGAAGGTTGGAATTTCAGTCTGAGAGAATTCCTCAGATTGAAATTCTGACCCCTGCAGTTTTGATGAGGGTTATTAGGGATTCGAAACAGGTAGACTCGGACTGAAACTCCGCAAATCAAAAATAACATATTTGACTGTTTATTTTTTCAGAGCAATATTTTGGAATTTCAAATATAATTTATTTTAACAAACAAAGGTATTTCAGGAGTACGCCAATGATTACGGGTTGTTGTACATAAGGTGGTTTGGCCAGCATTAGGGTCAACTGAATTCCGCTCGCTGCACTGGGTATACGTTTGATCACAAGACACAGACACTCAACCCCTCCCCCTCACCGTCTATATAATTTCAGGAAGTTGTTCAAGCGCATTGCTGAGGGTGCGGGTGCTGTTTCTCACTGTATGTATGCATAGCGGTTGGATTGAAATATAACATGCGGGTAAAAGTACAACCACAAGTTGAGTATATAAAGTTTATCAATTTTTGTAAATTGTGTGATATTAAAAAGCATAAGATGCTAAACACAACATTGTATTTCTCATTGTAATAAAATAAAATCTAACATATAATATTAATTATTTAAAATCAAAGTAAAATTACGTAATTTAAAATAACTGATGAGCAAGACCAGTCCTGTGAGGGTCTGTTTTTAAAATTTGGGAATAATTGGGAAAATAGTTTCTTAATTCTGCATGTACCAAGAAAGCCCAAATTCGCATCTTTGAAGTGATGTATTTATAACTATAAACATAATTTTAACGAAAGAACTACTTTGGAGGCGTTTAACATCTGGTATAAAGTCATTGATATCGAAAAAATAGAACATTTTATTGACCAAACAGCCTTAAATAGGGTTATAAATGTTCTTGAAAGATCTGCTCTTATTTGCAGAGTAAAAGTTAAAAATCAAACAAAACACTTTGTCTGAATAGTAGAGGGAGGCTCTGCTTTGTCTGCTAATTGTAGGAAAGATAAATAGGTTTCATTGTTAAGACTATTTTCATTGAAATCAACCTTTTTGTCTTATTAGAGCAGATGGTAAGATGAAATAATTATTCTTTATTTGAACTAATTAATGCATCACATTTCTATCATCGAGGTTTTATTTTTTTCTTATTCAGCTGAGAAATTAGGGATTTTAAATATATGATACTGTCCTAATCTTAGTGGTAAAGTTTCACGACATAATTTTAAAATAAAATAATTACTGTGATACATAAACTCCACTTACAGTACAACAATACCCTCCAAATATGATAGCTAGAAAGAGCATTAGTTTCTGGTCTACCAACAGGTGATTGAAGTTAATAGCCTGTCTATTGGTTTCTTTCCAGTTGAGAATGATGAATTTTAGAAAATTGGAGTGCTATTGTTTCGCTCAAAAGTACTAGTACCTTTGTATTTTATTTTCTGTGACACTCGGACAACATTTTCAGGAAGAAAGATATTAAAGTCTTAAAGAGTAATATACTCCCGAGAGAGGGAGGAGGGGGGAGTGTACAACTCCTGATTTGATTGTTGCCGTTATCAGTGTGCTGTTTAGTAGGTACCATATGTTTTAGTGAAACAAAAAGACTATCAAGAGACGTGTGCTGCTCAAGTCACGCTGGTATTTACAAAAAGACTATCAAGAGACGTGTGCTGCTCAAGTCACGCTGGTATTTACAAAAAGACTATCAAGAGACGTGTGCTGCTCAAGTCACGCTGGTATTTACAAAAAGACATGACATTTAAAGGTCTTGGGATAGAGATAATTATTATTAGTGAAGAGATCATTTTTATTACTTCGAATACACGGTTTCAATTTACTTAAATGAACTCGTTCTAAGTTTAGCTAAATGTTGATCTTGGTTTATTATAGATGTATTCTAATAAAGATTTGTTTCACTTATTTTTTGTAACAACATCTATTTTGGATATGCAAGTTAACAAGATTGTATATTTTGTTTCAGATTAACCTATCTCAAGTGTGGAGTTGAGAAATGTCCTATGATTGAGGTAAGTTTTAACTTCTTTGCGTTAAATGATTTCGTTACATTCTGTGGAAACTGAAGACTTCAGTTACATTTTCTATTACTTTTATCGTACACAGAGTTATGATTAATTATTTTTAGACTAGCAGTTAATCCTTTAAGAACTCACTACTGCGCCGAGCCGAGCACTGATTGACAGCTCATCTGCTCTGTTCGGTGTTATGGTCAAATTTTGTCAAAACTTGTTCACCCCGACCGAGCGGCGAAAATGAGCATCGCCTCGTAACATTTTAGCCGAATCACAACTCTGGGAAACGTCACTGACTGAAGATGTCGTTCCGTACAGTTCATTCACAAGTGTTGTGTCGTAGTTTTGTTATTTTCAATATATCTACATGGCTATATCAAAAACAACTACAGTTATATCAAATGGAGACTCAAACAAGACTGACTAAAAGTAAACCACATGCTAGATGTAGCGTGAGACTTTGCCAGAGCTCCACGTGAGGTGCTGATATTTGGTGTTACGGCAGGATGTTACAAACCTGCCATACACTACCGAGCACCGAGCCATAACATCCCCTTGATGCGTTGGAGAAAAACCGACAAGTGATGGTTCGGGGCTATGCTCGCCCAGATGCTCGCCACAACGCTCGGTTCGGCGCTTGAATCTACCAAACACTACTGTAACATGTCAAAATCTGTTACAGTTCGGCGCTCGGCCGGTAATGTGTGGCGGGCTTTAGTTTCTGGCACCTACAAGTATTAATTGGTCGGTAACATACTTTAGCAAAAGGTTCTCAGTTCAATCCTAATCAGTCATTAAAATTTTTGAAAGCGATCAGCTGATAACCACCGGCTGTTCATTTGTCATTGGACTAATAATAAATAAAATGTTCTAAGGAAAAGCTGGCCTTAGTTTTTGATAATGTTTTTGCTCATCTACACTCATTTGAAATCCATACTCCCTCATATCTTGATGATCGGCATCTTTAAGAATAAATAAATTATTTTGTTTATTTAACCCTTGGTTTAGCCAAAAAGTGTGAGGATTGCTGTTTTACTTTATTAATCACTACGTATAAGACTGCCATGTTCTAAAAACATCAAAATATCAATTTTTGGCCTTCCGTTAAACACCTGTTCAGGGAAATAACGAGGCTGTTTATGTTTGGTGGCTATCTGTGTTGTTTGTTTACATTTTTTTAGATTGTTTTACTGAATAATATCGAACTTCTATACTTTTCCATTAAAGTAATAAGTAATTATTAATTTTATATTATGTAATTATTGTTTTACATTACCGTGGTTTTAAACCTGAGCAAAAACAGTGAAAAATAAAAAAAACCTAAGTAATATATTACTCAAAACAATAATTGGCCTTTGTATGATATATAAAGTATTATTATTCATTATTAAGATGCCGATAGTCAAGATATCGGCACTGGTGGCGCAGTGCTGTAACCCAGCTACATGGGGACAAAGTGTTTGGGAGATTGTAGGCGATAGGTTGGATGCTCGGTCCTCTTAATACCGACATGGCGTCCGCTTGGTGGTTGCTATCGACGTGGACACTACTAGAGAAGTCTGGGGTGTCCATGTTGGGTGGTAATCATTGTGCGGATGTTGTGTGGGGGAGATAACTGAGCATCAGGCTTGTCAATTAGCTGAAAATCAGACCAGCACTACGTGGTTCGGATTCCACGTAAAGCTGTAGGTCCCTTAGTTGCCCTGGCTGTTGGGCTATTAATAAATTGCCCTTTCTGAGGAACAGTTGAACTCAGTTAGTAACCAGACTACACTCATCTACACTCATCCTATACTCATAAAACCATTCATATTCGCCTTAAAATACGCACAACATTGTGTCGGCGTCTCATATGTAAGAATGAGTGTAGATGAACGAGTGTAGTCATTGTTACTAAGCAAGGTCAACTGTTCTTCAGAAAGAGCTATTTATTACTATTTACTATTACTAATACTATTTATTACAGCTAGGGCAACTAAAGGACCTACAGCTTTATGTGGAATCCGAACCATAAGGTTAAAAAAGGGTCATAACAGCTTTGACATACTACATGTTAAAATCATAAGGGAGTTAAAAACCCCCTAAAGTTACTAATTTTCACTAAAATATGTAATGTATTTTTCAATTTGTTCCAATTATTTACTGTTTTTGTTTTCTTGTTGTTTACTATGTAATTGAGCCATTTCCGGACTTTACAATTTGTATAATTATGGAGTTGAGACCTTACTTAACAAGTTACAAAATGTTTCAAATCGATTTATCTACTTTCTATTTAATTTGATTTTCCCACAATTTTACCTGGTTTCTTTAACCCTTTTAGTGCCAACAGGACGTCACAAACAAAATTCATTACAAAATTAAAAAATAAACTTTATCGTTTTAGACTTATTTTCTCAATTTATTAACTTATACTTTTACTTAAAAACCTTGATTGTGGTATTTTTTTATATAATATTTAGTTATATTTTTATAGAAAAAGAACCAAAACCTGTCAAAATTGATATTTTACAGCTGTTATGAACAATTTAAAAAGTTGCTGTAACTTCTTTATTTGTCCACATATTATTGTGAAATTTCAACAGGTTGTTGACAACTGATTTGTCTTCAAAGTAAAGTGATTGAATAGAACCCACCTATTTTTATCATAGTCATAAATAAGGATTCCCAAAGTAAAAAAAAGAGACGACAAACCTTTTTATCTTATAAATTTATTTTTAATGAAAATAGCATGTCCAAAAATATGGCACACTGTATCAATGGAGAAACCCTCTGGCACTGGCAGAGAGTAACTTTGAAAATTTCTCTGGCATTAAAAGGGTTAACTAATATGGCATATTAAATTAAACAACCCAATAAACCTATATATTTTCAAAAACCAGACGAAACTTTACACAAAAATGTTTATTTACCATTTAAAGATTCAATATTTTTTTGTATTTTTCTTAAGTAAAAAATGTATCAAAAATTACCTTAATTTACAGACACAGAACATGAACAATTTGTACCACAAACCGTTATATTTTCATCCTGTACAAATCTATATATTCACTATAATATTTGATGAAAGGACATTAAAGAAAAATGGAAAACTCATACAAAACTAATAAAATAGCCTACCTTTCCAGAAAAGTCATCTCGGGCAGTGTTTGGACTTTATTTATTTTTTTTTTTACTTTAGTGACAGATAATAAAATAGGCGAAATTATTTTTAATGCTCCATCAATAAAAGTGTAAGCATAATAGTTATGAGTTTTCAATGATTTTTCTTATTTATAAACCAATCACAGTTTTGAGGTCGGTTTTTTATGTAGTGCAATGTTATTTTAAATAAATCATGCCACAATATTGTATGTCGAGTTTAGTATGACAAATGTTGGTACTCAAATGTTTGCAAATACTACTAGCAATAAGGTTATAGGATTTTCACTGATAAGACCATGAAAGAAGGCAGTTGTGTAAAACCAATCATGTCATCATCATTGAGTGATAGTATGAACTGTTTATTGAAGGGAGGAGTTTTGTGAAAGCAATCAACTGTCTGGGCACAACTTTGTAATTGTAAAAGCAGATGTATGTCAGACATACTGTACATCTTGTAAATGCATTACTTACGGCATTAACACACTAAGTAGCGAACAATTTTGTCAACTAGCTAACAAAAGTTACTGTACTAATTAATAAATTATTTTCGTTCATTTATTTTATACTATTCATATTAATGCCTACATATAACAATAATATTTGTTGTAGTTCATTGTTAAAAAAAGTAATATATTTCACTCTGGATATGTAAGTAAAAAGAGTCATTATCGTAGCCTTGTTCTTAGATTAAAAACTACATTTGTCTATCACCACATTTCTGTGGTTGAAAAAGAGATTGTTTTCAGTTCAAAGCACAGTCTAGCCTTTTCTGAGATCTGAAGAAATTTGAATAACCAGATTGTCCATCTTTGGGCCAGACAGTAGGTTTCTGTTGTATAGAATTACTTTTTAAAATGTCAGCTGTTCTTCAAAAAACAATCATTCATTATTGACATTTGCTGATGTTTTTAGTTCTGTTATTTTGTGGGTTATGTGTGTTAAAACTAAAAAAATCTGAATTTGTATTTACATAATTATTTAATTAATAAAACATGGCGCAGTTGTGCAATAGAGAAAATATGGAATATATTAAACCAGAAACATTAAAGTTAAAGGGAAATATATCAGAAAATTTTTGGTATTTTAAAGAAAATGTATTAGTATACTTTGAAGCTACAGAAACTACAAAGAAGTCTCAGAATGTTCAAGTTGATAGAATGAAAAATCTTATTGGTCCAGATGCATTGCGAGTCTATAAATCACTAACCAAGGATGTTAATAAGGGGTGGACAGTATACTCAAAGCATTAGAACAATATTACATACCAAAACGAAATGAAATTATTGAAATCTAATTTTACACTGATCTCTGGTCATTGGTACAACATTTTAAAACCAAACATCGTTCCTCTTGACGCTTACTCAATGATGCTAAATAATCAGAAAACACAAAAAAGGCAATATTACAAAACAGAATCAAAGTATGAAGAGTCTTTTATGGAAGGAGAAAATGTATTAGTACAAAACTTTAAAACAAAACTTTGGATTAAAGGAGAAATAATTGTCCAAATATTAAAGCAGCCTGGATCATACTTAGAAACAGCTAATGATAGCAACTACAGAAGAAATTCAATTCATATTAGAAAGGTCAAGAATGGAGATGTTTATAATTTAAAATGTCAGCTGTTCTTTAAAAAACAATCATTCATTATTGACATTTTGCTCATGTTTTTTTAGTTCTGTTATTTTGTGGGTTATGTAAGTTAAAACTATAAAATAAAATATCTTAATTTGTATTTGCATAATTATTTAATTAATTAAACAGTTTCAGGTTACAGTATGTTGTTTTGTCAATACTGGCTGTTTAAGTAAAGCTTCCTATGTATGGTAATATAATATATCTTGTAATGTATAATGGTTAGTTCTGTAGTCTACAGTATACTCTACCATATAAGAGGATGTTCTGAAATTGAAATGTTTGACATCTTTATTAGTAGTTTTTCAAATGTCCTAATAAATTATTTTCAACTTTCAAATTTGAAAAAAGTAACGTAAAATTGATTTTTGCTCAAAATTGCATAATGAATTAGTATTACTTTCATAACAAAATTCAGAATAGACAAGCGCTGTTTCCTGCCCGAAGGTGAGTGGAAGAAGGGGAGGGCTCTTGAGTAAAGGGTGGTTGTAACGATGTCTAAGTGACACCCGCTCTTCGCCCCCTCCTCATTACCTGAAGGAACTGCTCCGTCGTCTTATAATATAACTTACTTAGTAATGTAGTTCACCATGTTTTGTGGGTTTTTTACGTAGTTTTGCTCATCTAAGATGATACAAATTCAAGATTGTGTTATAATATTGAACAAGGTGGGAAATTTGCAACTGAAGAAAACCGTTACTCAAAAAGGAAAACTGAACTAAAACAACATGTTAAACAAATAAAGCACTCTGTACCAATTAGTTTTAGAGCAAGCGCTTGAACATTTTAACTCAACTCTATATGTGAACATTTTGTTTCCAATTGTTCATTGTTTTAGAATTTGCATTTATTTAATATGAGATTCCTGATATGTTTCAAATTAAAACATTTTTCATACAAAACAGATTTAAATTATTTGTTTAAAAAATTAAAGAATATTTTTTTTATTGTAATAGCCTACTTTTAACTGTAGTTAATATTAAATGTTACTGTTAAACAACAATATTTGTCAGTCTTTTTATTACATTACAAGAGTCATTTTCATAGCTTTGTTTTACCATTAAGTAAATAAACATTTTTATATCAGTACATTTCTGCGCTTTAGAAATGTTGTTTTATGTTTCATACGTACTTTAACATTTACTCTAAATTACTCAATTCCTGCTCTGTTTTTCTAGTACCACCACTTACTCATCTTATTAATGAATCATTCGAATCTGGTAAATTCCCTTCATTCTTAACCCGTAAAGCGCCATTTATACAATTGCTATTTTTTATAAGCGCTAATTTATTGTAAAAAAATCAAAATTATATTTTTTAGTTGCTCTTTTTTTATTATTCTATTCAGGAAAATAAAAGATTGATAACATTTTGAAACTTTTATTAGCTTACTTTACCTTTTTTCTGATATATGAATATGTAAATAAGCAAACTTTTACTTGAAAGTAAGCTTTAGGCATAGATCACTTATGCCGTATGAATCAATACAAAATAGTATTACTATTTATAATTGAGTATATTTACTGATAAAGACAGGGCCTGCACATAACACATACAGTATAATAAAAAATTAGTAAATACATATAGCACTTGAATATGATGTATTTAGTACGTTCCACAAAATCAAAATCGGCCGGATTATTTATATTGACAATTAGTGATAAAAACAACTAAATACACCGTTTCAAGAGGTGAGGCGGCGGACAATGACAACCGCTCGGCTCTACAGTATATGCGCTTGTGGCGTTGGGCGGCACAGCGGAAATGTACACTGCCAGACAAAAACCAGTCTCGTAGTGATTGACAGGCCAACAAAAGGTCACGAGACGTACAATATGCTTCTCATGAGTCACCGCCCATAACCCAAACGCACTACCGAATTAAATTAGAAACATTATTATGGAAATATTATTTTTTAACAGGTTGACTGCCAGAGTATTTTTTAGGAACTGTAGCTCCAGGCCACGGACCTTTTTCCCATATACCTGTTACATATTATGTTTTTCTTGCTTCTTAGCTAAATTGTAGCCTAAATGTGTGTAAAAAACTCAATATTTAACAAATACCCAAAAGTGGGTCTCATGGCCTGGTGGAGTAACTAATAAAATTGTACCTGTACCCACGCGCCATGAGTCCCATTTTTGGGTCTCATTGAGACCCATTTTTGGGTCTCAAGGTTTAGGCTTTGAAAAGAAATTATGTACAAAGATACACATACCAGTGTAAATAATGCTTTGGAATTGATAAAATAAAATTATAAATTAGGAATACTGAAGGATCAATCAACTATCCAGTAAGGTTAGTTCAGTGTAGGTTATAACTTAGAAATCATCATAAAGCAAAATATTTTTTCAACAGCTGTTTTTTAGTGTTACATGTCAACAAATATAGGCCTAATACATACACGTATAAATAGGTTGTAAATTAGAACAGTTTGTAACTATAAAAACTATAGAAATTAAAATTATAGCAAATATTTAATCATCTACAAATTTACAACTTTGAAAAATCATAAGTCTGAAACCTGACATGATACATTCAAACCACGCATAGCGAGATGTCTTGTGGTGCCACGACTACATATTCCACCATTTGAAAGCATTGATATTGGACCCAAAACGGGGCCACATAATATTTTGTGACAGTCTGCATGAGACCCACATCTGGGACTCATGGCGTGGGGTGACATCTTCGTGAGACCCATTTTCGGGTCTCATGGCAGTCAACCTGTTAATTACTACGCATATATGCGCTTACGGCGTGATAAAGGTTTAAATTGGGCATGGTAAAACCTATACCGAAAATCAAAAGTTCTAAAAAAAACCAGAGGATTTTAGGCCCATCAATATTTTGTCAACCTACTAAAAAGCTTTTGAAAAAATTTTCTAAACCGATTATCATCTTTCTTGTATTCAAACAACATTATTTCTTCCTAACAATACAGATTAAAAAAATATATATATATATATATCCACTCTTAATGCAATGTTTGACTTTATAAGATATGTCTCTACCTCTCTGGATAACCGTCTCCGTACTGTGGGCATATTTCTTGACCTAAGAAAGGCCTTCGACGTTGTTAATCATACACTATTGTTGAATAAGTTGGAATATCTCGGATTTAGGGGAAAAACCTTTGACTGGATATCTTCTTATCTGCTAAACAGAAAGCAAATTGTTGAGGTACCCTACATTGACTGTTCTGGTTGTCTTCGGGTATTTGAATCAATTGTGTCCTTTGTTCAAACAGGGTTGCCTCAGGAGTCCATTCTGGGCCCTATACTGTTTCTGCTGTTTATCAACGATGTTACAATTAGTGTTTCATCCACAAACCTGCGTCTATTTGCTGATGATACCTCCATCACTGTAGCAAATAAATCTTTAGATCATCTAGAGTTTGATATCTTCACAAAAGGAAACTCTCTTGTTGAGTGGATGGTCGACAACTTTTTGTTTGTAAATGAAGATAAGTCAAAGATAATTAAATTTTCCAAATCAGGTTCTGTTGCTCAAAATATCAACCATTTACTCTTAGGAGACACTTTCATTGAATCCAGTCTAGTGCTAATTTTCTGGGAATAGTTTTAGACGCTAAACTTAAATTCCAGGAGCATATTATTAAAGTATCAAAAAAAATTAAATAGTTGTCTATTCCTCCTATGCAGACTATCTTTTTATTCCAATAGTAGAATGCTGCTGCTTGCTTATCATGATTGTTTAATACCTCACCTATCCTACGGTATTCCAATTTCTTTGTTATGAAAGCTCTCACACAAAGAAATTGTTTGTAATTCAGAAGAAAGCAATAAGAATCATTCTGGGGATGGGAAGTTCATCAACTTGCAGAGGCATCTCTCGAGCGAACAATCTCTTTAACTTTTGCTAGCATTATATATATGTGAATCATTAGTATTTCTAAAGATAAATATAAATCTTTTTCCTTTGTTCTCACCAACCAACCATATGCTTAGGAGTACACAGTCATGCTCATTAGCTATTCCTGGCCATTCATCTTCTCATTTTGAAAAACATGTTAATTATTCATGCATCAAATTATTTAACAAACTGCCAACAGGATTAAAGGGAGAACCTAATTTACCTAAATTAAAAAAGAATCTTAAGGCACTTCTCATTGAAAAAGAATATTACCGTTTAGTGGAATATTTTAATGACAATGTGTAGCTTGGTTACTGTATAATGGATCACTAGTTTTAATTATTAAATGGATTCATAAGCTCATTTATTTCAATTTAATGTAATAATGTTTGTTAAGCAATTATACAGTGGCGAACAAATTAATCCGAACAAGATGAATTTTGACAGAAAACTTTATTTGTTCATGTATAGTATACAATGAAACAACTTACACGCTATTAGTAGTTTATATGACCTCCCTTATTTTTGATTAGCTCATTAACCCTCTTTGGCATTGATTCCACCAGTGTAGAACAATGGTTTTTAATGTCTTCATCGTGAAACCAGACCCGAATCACCGACTTGATTAGTTCATCTTTTCTGCAACAATCCATTTTCCCAAGTTTTTTCTTCAATATTGCCCAAAGATTCTCTATTGGGTTTAAATCGGGAGAGTTCCCTGGCCACGACAAAACCTCAATATGTTGATTTCTGAAGAATGCTTTAATTTTTTTAGAAGTGTGACATGGCGCAAGATCCTGTTGGAAAATGAGATCTGGATTCCTTTGCATGAGTGGGACGATTCTACGTTGGCATATGTCCATGTACTGGTCCGATTTCATCATTCCTTGTACTGGTACAAGTGCTCCTGTCCCTTCATGGGTAAAATAACCCCAAAACATTTTTTTTTTTTTTTTTTTTTTTTGGTATTTAGGAGCTTGTTGCAAATGGGCAGGCAACAACTTCTCATCTGCTGACTTACGGACGTACGGTACCTTCTCGCCTTGTACAAAGAAATGCGTCTCATCCGAAAAAATCACATTTTTCCACATTTCAATAGTCCAGTCTTTATGATTTTTTGCCCATTGGAGTCTTTTTGACATCATGGCTTTGGTCAATAACTGTTTCTTTTTAGGTTTGATAGCAACCCTCCCAGCTGCGAGCAATCTCCTACGAACTGTCATGTTAGAAACATTGGTCCCACTAGCTCTTAAATCCCTATTAAGATCAACAGCGGTAATTCTCGGATTTATTTTACTTTTTCTTATCAGTAATCTGTCTTGTGTTGGCGTAGTTTTCTTTTTTCGGCCACATTTTCCTTTCCTTTTTGGTGAGAAGGAACCTGTATCACGGAAACGTTTTATAATGTCATTCACTGTACCTAACCCTACACTACACTCACTAGCAATCTGTCTTTGAGTCATTTGTGTGTGTTGAGACAATGCAACAATTTTTGAGCGTTTCCGTGGAGTAATATCCATTGTTGTAGACTGTACGTCTTTGTTACTTGATACACTAAATATATAATACACAGAAACTAATATAAATCCACTTATATAACCAGATAAAAACACTTAAATCAGTATGTGTACATATCAGCAACATAACCTCAATTACCAAACATGAACTTATTGCATTCTGGGTAAGCAGGCTGCCACTGAGGGGAAAATTCCCAACAATAGACCAAAATTTCCCTTTGTTCGGATTAATTTGTTCGCCACTGTATTGTCAACAGCAATAAGGGTATTTGATTTGATTTGATACTGAGGTTAAGATTGAGAGATTACAAAAACTTAAATTTTCAGTTTGTCTTTCTTATGACCGAAAAAGTTTCAGATTACAGTATTTTGTTTTGTCAAACCTTCTCTTGATAGACTAACAGAACATTTTCTATTTGGCTACTAAGAATAAAAAAATTAACTATCATTATTTTATATTTTATAATTATACTGTCAACCGAAATATTAATTCTGTTTGTATTTTTGGGAAAAGTATATACCTGAATTCTCATATATTTTGTACTATAAATATTTGCAACTAAGAAAGGGGTTTAATTTTATAAATTAGAAGTCTTTTATATCAAATACAATTTTTGTTCAAAATACCACAATTGTTATGATACCATTCTCAGAGTAATTATTATCGCAAAATGTGATAAAAATTGGGTACAACAGTAATGTATAGGTATTAAAACAAAGTGGAGTTCTGGCAGCAGACTTCTGAATCAATTTAGAGATTTGATTAGCTGCCAGAGACAAGCTGTTTAGGTACTTCTGTTGACTCAATAACACTACAGTATGTTCAGGTGTCTTATTAATGATTCAACCTATTACCCATTTATGTACAAACAGCTTTTGTAAAGCTAACATTTTTATATTGAACGATTATTTGTGTTCTAATAGTAGTTTCTTTGAACATTAAGAGGTCATGCCCAAACAATTAAGAGATGTGTCCAAACATTGATGTTCTTGCAATACATTTTTTTATATCTTGTGAAATTACGATTACAGAAGTAAATAAATGTATTTTAAGTAAAGAACACGTTTACTGGATATTCTGCTTTAATAAATAGAAGCAATTACTCCTGCTAGTTTTGTTTTTTTATTCTTAAAACACCGATCGTCAAGATATGGGTGAATATGGATTTCGAATGAGTCAATAATTAATAGTCCATTGACGAAGGAACAGCTGGTGGTTATCAATTGTTGTGACTCTGATTTGAATCAGACTGAGAACCTTTAGTAAAGTTAACACTTAAATAATTAGCTACAACTACAGCTGACAAATAAACAAAATAAAACCTTTCTTACAGAGTAACTATTTTAGGTTACTTTTCCAAAAATTCAGATTTTGGAACTAGAATTTTAATATTGAGACTGATTAATATATTGCCCAAGTATATTTTTTAAACGTTTCATCAAAATGAGTAAATCTCTTTTAATATTCTATAAAACTTGAAATTTGTAGTCTTAAGTATGCGGGATTTTAAAATGCAGTTTTCAATTTGTTCATGCATTGTAACATTGTACTACATTATAAACTGGCAATAGGCAGGTTTTACGTAGCTTAGCATTAGCCACCGTATGTTGTGTGCTTGCTGGCCCACCTAAACACCTGTATAGAAAATGTTAACGGGCCTTTAATTCACCCGTACTTGTACATCGTTAACATCTCTCTTTCACCACTATACGAAAAACTTAATTGGTCATTGCAATTTTTGGTAACTACAAAAATCTTAAATTTAACCAAAAGGTAATTAGGTGGTATCACAAAATAAATTAAATGTATAGATAAACTTTGTATGGATTTTTTTTTTTTACCAAACTAAGAAGAACATTGTAATATAGAAGTTTTGGAAAATAAACTATTAGTAGAGTTAACTTTGTTTTTGAAATTTGTTAATGATGGAGTATCAGATGAGGGAGACAAAGGTAGTTGGACATTTGCCATCATTACGTGAAAAATAACAATCACGACGTTTCGATATATTAGTAGAGTAATTATTACAATGTACGTACAATAAAAATTGCTAAAATAATATGCAACAGAACAATAGATTGAGTATTTTGAAGTAAAGCGTATTATAAATGCTGAAAATCCTTACTAGGTTTATTGATTATAGTTTCTCTACTGCCATAGAATTAAACCATAATAAGTTTTACTGAAAAGAAATAATAAACAATAGTTTCTGAAGTTCCTATTTATACTATTCACAATCAAGCTGCCTTTTTCTTCCAGTTATTGTGGTACAAAAAAAACCAAAAGTCTACTTCCAACCCTTAAATTGACAGGTCTGCTGATTACAGAAAATATTTAAATGTTTTGTTTTTATTTTATTGTTGCGAATTCTCTAAAAATATTTCAGTCCAGGCTGTAATGCGCGTACTTGCACATTTTAAGTTATAGTTGACTGTTTCTTATGTTTCCTCTGTCAGTGGCAAGACAAACACAAATAGCCACATTTCCGCTTCCCCTATCCAGCCACCCTGCCACTCTTCAAACATCTTGCGCCCTGACACAAGTAGCACAGGCTCGACATTTCCTAAGAGGCATTATTTTAATGAAATAGATAGGTGCCGTGTTAAAAAATGTTCATTAAAATAATATTTACCTGGCGTAGTTAAATAGAAAATAAAAAACATCACATTGAAAGTTCAGTTATTTATGAAATCATTTTGATATTATGTACATTTTTCTCATTTTACCAGTTGTTAAAATATTGATCTTTCAAGATTTGTGTGAAAGTTGTGTTATAAAACTTTTTGCTTTTGGATTTTAAAAATTATTTTGTACTTTGAAGTTATTCAGAAACATGCAGGCTTGTTTTCCTTTTTTAATTCACTTTTTAATCTATAGCACCTGTATTGTTGAATGACAATATATCCCTCGTGGACCAGTGTATATCATAAGTATGTCATCGATTAGCCAATGTTTTGAAGACAGCGTTTATATTACCCCTCACTTCCGTTCTATGTGTGGCCCCTCAAAAGTTACCGTAACCCAAGAAATAATATCAGAACTATAGATAAACGAGTGTAGTCATTTATATTTTAAACTATTCGCTAAGTCCACTTTGGTTAATTATTTTCCTCAGAAATCAGCTTTGTTGCTGTTAGATTTTCCATTTTAAAGTGTTCCTTGGAAACGTCTTGTTGAAAGGTTTCAAGTTCAGAATCAATCTGTGTGTGCCATCTGGCTTGGGGATTGTAAAATAAGAAGATAATTACTGTAAATAATTACTATTTCCAGCTCCTTTTTCCAACAGGAGTAATTTTCCTCTAATGTTGTGAAAAATACATCAACCTACTCACAATTTTTTGTAACTTTATTTTTTTCCTGAGATATTTCCCGATCTTGTCTTTGTCCAGTTTCTTCTCCATAATTTTTCAGCAAAGTGATTGTAAAATTCTACATATAGTGAAATTAAGATGTTAATTAACAAAGAGATTTTATTTGTTAATTTTTTGTTTTTAATTAAAAAATATATTTAATTTATTTATTGATAAAATAATAAATAACTTGAAATAGTCATGCCCATGGCTATCCTAGGATGTTACACAATATTCAATAATACTAGCCTACTATTACCATACCAATAGTTGATTCGACTGATCTGACACGTTTTTAGCCTTAGGTATGAATAAAAAGATGTTCTTTGAAAATTGGTTGTAGGCTAGTCTAGAACTTCAATGATGATGATAACATTGTCAGGGGTAAAAATCAATTGACCTTACACCTTTTTTTTAAATACCCAAAATACCCAGGTATTATACATCATTAATACCATATATAAATAAGTTGATTATAAAGGAGTATATTTTATAAATGTCTGTCTAATTTCAGCAAATTGCTCAACAAAATTGTTTTTAGTTAATCCTCGCAAAAGTTGCACAACAGACTGCAACATGTCGCGGGACAAGAGCCGGGAACAAAAATGTGCCGCATGCTACGAGGCACTTGTGCCACAAGGAGTGGAAGCAGTAGATCATTTTCTGCAGAACTTGTGCCCAAGTCTATGAATGGAAACAAAGTTTTAGTTATCTTCAGTTAATAAACATGAATATGATACGCTGAAATGTCTATTCTTATATTTGTATATGATGTTAGCTTTTGCTAAGTATGTAAAGCTAAGCTCATATTGTTTTTGCAGGATGATTGAAAGTGTGTCTCGGCGCGCTCTTGGTGGGTCAAGCGGGACGTACAATGTGCGTGCCTCAGAGCTCGCGCGCGACCGGCTCAAGACACTCAGCACTACAGTGGTGTTTCTCGATGACACACAGCAAAGTTTCCAGCTAGAGGTAAAGTAAATATTTTTTTACATATAAAATTGTTTATTCAGTGTGTGTACAGGTCATACAGTCACCAAAATCGTGGATGTATAAGGGATTTTGGACAGTGGTTAGATATCTGTCCATAATAAAATATAAATTAAATTTCTACCTAGTTTTAATTTTGATTTCTGTGTTCAACATGAGTTTTTTATGACTTAGTTTTGTACTGTCTAATTAAACTACTGAATAATTTGAAATTTGTTCATTTGATTATAGTTAAGCTATAGTTGTTTGATTTCAATGAGCAAGATACAAATTAATCTTCTGTTCGTAATAAGAATGGTATTGGAATATCATGTAGGGTACCATTGATTTAAAAACAGGTTACAACAATGTTTGGGCACTTTAATTGTTAAATCCAGTAATCTGGAACAATTTGTTCGTAGACTTAAGTGATGTGCTGGACTTCTTTTCATGTTTATCAGTTCATTGGATATTATGAAAATGGAGACACATTACACCATATGTGGTTCAAATTCCATTGTAATCTGTGGAGCTTCCCTATAGTCTTGGACAATGAGCCATTTATTAATTAACTCATTTTGACGATCAAATCTACTTCGGTATTGCACAAAGCCTTGTCAGTTGTGAACTCTTGTTTTTAAATAGTGTTCTTATTGCAGAGATTCCATTGAGTTTTTATTGTTCCAGAAAAGAGCTAAGGGTCAAGTCCTTCTTGAATGTGTATTCCAACACCTGGAGCTAATAGAAAAGGACTACTTTGGACTTCAGTTCTCAGAGAATGGAATTTTACCCAACCCACCCAATTCAGACCTCATGGTAAGTTGCAAGATAAGCTAAACAGATCTTAACCCTGCGGTTCTCGCGCGGGATACAGATATAGCCCAACCGCTGTATTTCGCTATTTTCTCAGATAACTGAGGGTGAGGAGTAGTCAGCTCTTAAGTACCTTCCTATTAATAAATGCTTTAATCGCTCTGAGTGTTTTGGCACGTTTTTGGGAGTGGCAATTTGTTATATTTGCGTCCAAACTGTTGTGGGATACACTTGTAGCCCGTGCAAGTACTGTATTCACGTTATTATAGTTTACAATGTTAATTTATATGGCTTTTAAAGTTTTTATTTATTTTTTAAAATTTATAGTATTCAATTTGTACTTTAAAGCCTTGTGAGTCCAGGAAAAATATTAATTTTTATGAACATAAGACCACAAAATATGAAATTATACATTGCGGCAAGAAATGGATAAGGTAATAATTTTTTCCTGTATAAGTGAAAATATATATTTTTCCTTTGGAAACCTTGCATTTGATGTAAGATATGTCTTGAAACACTATTATGGTTGCATGACAATAGAACAGTCAGTTTTGTTTAGTAGAAATACAAAATACTGCATGGGCTACTGTATTGGCGTTCTAGAAGGCCACGTGAGTACCGTGAAGGCCATGTGAATAACCATCATTTGAAGCAGCAGCGTATTTAATTTGCGTCTATAGTGACACCACAAAGTGGCAGGAGGTCTGCTATCTGGTGCTGCAGAGCCAACAACGTCTATTACAGTCGTCTCACTGACACTCCGTAGTATGGCTGTACGGTAGCGCCAGTGTGCTTGTTCAGTTATCTTTTTTATGAATAGTTGTTTGTTGTACTTGGAACAGATGTTGGGATTTAAAATAAGGTAGGCCTAAATTAGGGATATAATATAATATTTGTTATATATTTTATTCTAGACAACTTCTCATTAATTCTATATTCATAACATTTTTTCATTACAATGTGTATTCAAATTCTATGTTATTGTGTCATTATTACTGATTAAAATATATGTTTTTACATACTTACAAACAAATAATGTCAGCTCAAATTATTTTTGATCTTGTCTCTTTGTTCATTTTTGTCATTACAGTTTATATTTAAATGCTTTAAATGCAAGTGTTTTATTTCATTCTAAAGTGTACTTAGATAAATAAAATAAAAAAACAAGTTAGCATCAGACATTTTTTGCTAATTAAAAACTAGAGAAAATAGACTGAAGTCTTTAAGCACATCATAAGCGCATTGAGGCTTATTGCCAAATCTATCTAATGCTTTGGTTTTTACTAGGAATTTTATAGACACAAATTGTTCCATGGTGAACACAAATGACTTACCAGAAGTTGAAAAATACAGCAACCCTGACGAGATAGTCAGTGGCTCAACAATGTTTTAGTATATTAGTGTTTTATCCAATACAACAGATACTCACAACCAATCTAGCTGTATTTCGTTGGAACTCCGGAAACACATGATCTCTGCATTGAAGGTAGGAGTGCTAAACACTGTGCTAACAAGAGTCTTATTTATAAAATTATTATTATCTGGATTTTAATACAACAATAATTACAATATTTTAACAAAATCGTGTAACTTTTCAGCGATGGTTGGACCCAGTAAAACCGGTCAAAAAGCAGTTGAGAGGTAAGACATTTAAGTGTACTTTCTGTTATAACTGTATTTTATATAAATCTATTTTATTTACCAATCCTTATATATAATATGTGAGCCGATGATTGTCAACGCAACTCCTCCCTTATTTCTTCACCAATTTAAACGGTTGAGGTGTCAAAAAAATTGCCTCCGTTTAGTTGTGCAATAAGGTCTTAATTCTTCAATATTTTTACCCTGAATGGAACGGGAAACCCTCAAAGTTCGTTTCTCAGTTATAAGGATAAAATAAAGAGAGATTTGAATGAATCAAAAAGTAATAGCTGCTGAAATGTAAATAATGATAACCAAAAGTTTTAACAGCTGTTGAAATGTAAACAAAGGTGTTTGTAATATTGAGGAGATTGATCATTCATGATGTAAACGAGGGAAGGTTGTAAGCATGGTTTTATCACAGTATGTTGTTTTATACTGTGGTTTTATTCACATTCGGTTGTAGAGCTCTACTCCACTGGACTTGAAGGTTTCAATAGTAATCTAATGTAGTTATTTTATTACTCTTCAGCTGATAAACAAATAAAATTATCACATATGAAAGTAATATCATTGGGTGTTTATACTAATAAATACGTACCAACGGAAGTAATGTGAGTGAGATATTGAGAAGAAATGTAATATTGTGATTTTATACTATACCCTTAAACGTACTATTATTTGCAGTCAAAAGTCATAATCGCTCGAAGGCCAAGCGAGGGGGTTGGGGCCAGGCTTCCCGATTAGCACAGCAAGCGACGGGGTTGGCACACGAAGCGTGCAGAGGTGTCCTAATAATATTTATAGGCAGTTCTATTTAAGAATTAAATGTGATAGACCATTACATTTGTTAAAAACAAGAAAAAACACCACATTTCAACAATGTGATTTCAGCAAAGGGAAGATCTTAACATTCAAGGTTTAATTAAGTGAAATAAAATTTAAACTGTTGAAAGATTTTTGCTCAAGTAAATATCTTGATATCCAGATTTCTTTTAAATTGTAAATTTCCAATTTGAAGATTATTTGAACACAAACCACCTAGTTTTGTTTTTAACAAAATGAATTTGAAAAGTTTCAACAACTAGGTGAATTATATAAACAGTTAGTTACAGTGTTTCTGTTTATTCCGCAGGTAATGGCAACCTGTACTTTTGTGTCAAGTTTTACGTGAGCGACCCTAGCAAACTGCAAGAGGAGTACACGAGGTACCACTTCTACCTGCAGATAAGGAAGGACATACTTCAAGGACGTCTCTTGATACCTCCGAGCACAGCCTGTCTCTTGGCCAGCTATACAGTGCAATGTGAGTCAGCCACACTTGTTTATTTAATACTTAAGGAGACAAGCTAGTTTAAAGTTGTACAATGAATTTCCTCATGTCTTATTGATTTGTTTTAAGAACGTGTTCTCCTCTTTAACTATACAAAAAGTTGCAAAATAGGTGTTGTTCCGTGCAACTATAATAGAAACACGGATCGCGTCAACTTCCACCTCCTGATGCCGGACACTATTAATTTAAAAGTGTTCGATCGAAAATTATTTTCGAAGATTTGTTTAATGAAATTGTTAGTATCCATGTAAGTAATAAATGTGCTACGGGAAAAATTCTAAAAAATTTCATTATGGAGATATGGCTGCCCAAAGTGACTAATTTGGCCTTTTTGGTGCATAACTCGTGAACAAACCGTGTGATATAATTTATTAACGTTTTGAGAATATAGTGGACAAAAGGTACTAATCAACTTAGTATAGTAAATCTAAAAAAAAAATTTATTTAATTGTTACCAATAATTTTTCTAGAAATGATATTTGTTCAAATTTTGAGTTGAAATTTGTACAGTCATCTTTGGCTAAAAAAATAGATAGTGTATATATAAAATTCATTGCTAGAGTTTACCACAAATATGGGAGGTATGCCCATCTGTTGAATTTGCGGGGCTGGGCAGGCAGGGGGCTATGAGGGGAGAGAGGGGAGGGGAATACATTTCTAGTTTGTTAGTGAGTCAGAATCTTTACGACAGTTGCAATAAAATCTAGAACGAAATTCCTTAGAGTGCTAAACTGGGCGTCCGGACGAACACCCTTAAGGTGGGCAATATGTCACAAAGGTCTATAAAGTTGAATGGAAAAATACATGCTAATAATGGTTTTTGAGAATACACTTGGTCTCAATAAAATGCTTTAAACTACTCGTCTGTTCTAACATATACGTTATTATGCATTTGTTCACTGTTATTATGAAATCTGCTATTCCCATGCTCTTGTCAGATCTCATACTGTTACTGTTCTCAGAGAAAATTATTTGCACTAAAAACTGCTTACCTGCTTACTAAATATTTATACCTATACAATGAACAGTCAACTGAGTATGAGTTTGATCTGAAGTATGTGAAAGACATATTGGTTGTAAAGAGGCTTTAATTGTTATAAGATGATCACTTCCTTAACTCTTCAACGCCTTATCTGTACTGTACAAGGGTAAATACAAACCTACTGCCGTATGACATTTATTTAGAGACAATCAGATAATTGCTTCGTTCTAGCTAGTTATTGTAAAACTGCAACTTAACACATAAGATTACAAAATTCTGCTGAATATATTACTGGTCTGAATGTTCCATTGGTGTTTATTTTGTCAAAATATATCCATTGCAGACGCCATCAGCGGTGTTTTAGTATTTTGAGAATTAGTGTATGATACTGTTTGTTTTGTCTTATTTATGTAAAGTGTATTTTTAGTTTCGTTTTCAACTGAATGTCTTATTAGAAACATTAAAAGTTTATCATTGTAAGTTTTGCATTTAATGTAAAAAAATTAGACAAAAAGTGGTCTGTTGTTTTTGACACAGTTGTAGTTATAGTCAGAGATTAGGTTGTTTAAAAAGAAAATATGGAATGTTCGATTCTTGGGATGTAAATTGACCTGTTCTCGGGGCCCTTTTGATTTAGCTGTATTATTGATATGAGCATAAATATGCATAATTTCCAAGGCGTGCAGACCATTAGATTTGTATCGGATTTGTAACAGGTTCTTATTCTTTCTTATATATGAGACGCCGACACAACGTTGTTGGTATTTTAAGGCGAATATGAATGGTTATATGAGTGTAGGATGAGTGTGGATGAGTGTAGTCTGGTTACTATCTGAGTTCAACTGTTGCTCAGAAAGGGCAATTTATTAATAGCCCAACAGCCAGGGCAACTAAGGGACCTACAGCTTTACGTGGAATCTGAACCACATAGTGCTGGTCTGATTTTCAGCTAAGGTCTTTTTGAGCATCTTGAAGCTGATCTCTCGTCCCCTTTCTTGGGTCATAAAGACACTAACCACCACTTCTGTTTTATTCACGTTATTTTAGGTTAGGTCACAAGTGACTAGTAGACTCGGATAACCAACATGTGTGATCGCTACTACGGTAACTATTTACTGTGATCGCTACCTTCCCAGCTATGTTATTCACTTTGAATTGAACTCGTTCAAATCATAATGAATGAACTCGTTCACTACGTCGACTAGTTCATTTGATTGTCGTCGTGTATTACCTATTCTTAGGCTTATTGTTTAGTTCATAATTACGCATACCAAACAGATAATGTATGATTAAGGGTAAAATAAAACACAAGGAAGCTCACATTTTTTATTCATAACTTATAAAACTGTTTACTCTTAAAACTAAATTAAGATGTAAATCTGATATTTCGTATAACACAACTACTCGATCAAACTTCGAGTAGTTTCGGAAGCTTTGAGCCGAGTTCGAGTAGTAAAATACTCGATCAAATACTCGAAGTTTCGAGTACTCGCACACCCATAATAAAAATGCTTTTGATTATATGATTTTTATATATCTTCTATTTTTAAATATTGAAAGTAAATTAGCCTTAATTATACAGTTAAATTTGTATGCCTTGCTTAGTAAACTCTCTCTGTTATAATTTAAATATCAGTAATCTTAATTTTTAAAATCCAAAAATGATGTACTCTCTTATTATGAAAGCTCTGGAACCACTGAACAGAGTTTGATGCAATTTGGAGGGAAGTTAACTTTTGTATCATAAAGACCCACTAAGAAAGTATTTATCGAAATTCCATTCCTAAAGGATAGAAATAGCCCCTCAACGTGTCATTTTGTCAATAAGAGTAACATTAATTAATTTAATAATTTATTTCAAACGGCTCTGCAAAGAACATGACACGAAAGCTGGGTTAATTTAGTTTTCATTATTAAATGTTTAAGGTCAATTCTACTAACTCTGAGATGATAGTCCCACTTTGCATCCTCTTAAAGTAGATTTATAAGGTTTTATAGGCTCAACTTTATTATCTAGGAGAACGGGCCACAGGCTGAGTTTTCATAACGATGTGATGGTCAAGAGAGAACCCACAGAGGGAAGTGTAAGCAAGTGTACAGAACCACTCCGTCTAGTAATAACATACAAGTATATAATCCAATGCACAACTATTCTTGCATTATCGTAACAGTCATCTGTGTTGGATTGCAGCGGAGCTGGGTGACTACAACCCGGAGGAGCATGGACCACGATACCTCTCAGGCCTTCAGCTGGTGCCCAACCAGACAGAAGAAATGGAGAAAAAAATAGCTGAGCTTCACAAGCTTCATAAGTATGTCCTCAACTGTTCTAAATTGAATCATTTACAGCGAGATCCTAATTAGGAAATTAATTTATTCCACGCTTGAAATAATTTTCTGTTGACAATGCTAAAAAATATTAGGTATTTCTTTTATAACTCGTCAAAATGATAGTTGGTGCCGAGTATCCGTTGACGTTTCCCTCTATGAGTTGTCCTACATAGCCTCCACCATTTTTGTCTATTACCCTCCAGGTTTCCACTTGTCTTTTTTGCGTTTCTCTTCTCTCCACAACCTTCCACTCTTGGTCCTCTCACCTTCCTCTCGGTCTTGCTCGTGGTCTTCTTCCTCTTTCTCCTGGGCTATCTATTATTTCACATCCTCTTCACATGCTCCATCCATTTTATCCTTCTTTTCATAATCAAATAATAGAGGCATATTAGAATTAGTATTAAAGATTTCTTGTAGTGTGAAGTGTTTATTGTATAATTTTCTACTGATAAATTGTATTTTTAAAATATTTATTGTATCTTCACTCAATTAGCCAATGGCTAGAGTGATAAAACATGAAAGTTCATGTGAAATGTGTTAGTATTTTTAATTAATAAACATTTTAATAATAATTAAATCGTAAGGATAAAGCCATAGCACTCGGAAAAATTACTTAACACTTCAATTCAAATGTTCCATGTCTGTTTATAAATTTATGTAACAATTGTTGATTTTACCAAAGTTATGTTTATGCTGTTTATAGTAAAAATATTGTGTGTTTAGAATTCAATGGTCCTAGAGTTTAAATTTTTATTTATTTATTTCTAAATTTGTAAAGATACGTACCGGTCATTAAGAAGAGGGTGAACAAGTGATTCTTATAAAAGGTTTATTGAAAAATGTGGTAACATATGAAGAAAGTTCATCCCTTAGGCACTTGTTTGAACTTAATTGAGCTACAGTAATATTTCTTTTCAATGTTTGCCTTTCATTGACTTCCTTGTTATCAATCCAGTTCTGGTAGTTTAGATCTCAAATGCATTTTAATATATTTTGTTGTTAAGATGACAATCTCTATGACTTGCGGATTATTGTGAATTAGAGTATTGATTTTTTTTTTTTTTTTTTTTTTTTTATATAATTCAATACCGGTACTGATTCTATTTAACAGAGTGTTGTATTTGAACACACAGTGACAAATCAATAGGTCAGTGTTAGAAGCGAACACCTGACCCTAGACTGATTATTCCTGTTAGAAATACAACAGTATTCAAGGCTTTGAGTATATAATTAACAAGTCTTGATTGCATAAGTGTATGTTGACTGCATGTGGCACTGAGTCAAGAGCTCAAAGTGCACTTGCCCTACCCAAAATAAGACGACAATTGTGAATTTGCCAAAATATTGTACACATTATCTACTGGCTACAGAAAAGGCTGCTCTTTAAATGTTGTTTAGTATTTAAATTACCTGTCTAATCAGATAAAGTTCATTGTTTTTTAGGTTATATATTTATAAAACATTTATGTAGGTTTTTTAGGTTATGTATTTATAAAACATTTATGTAGGTTTTTTAGGTTATGTATTTATAAATAGAAAAATTTGCTCAGTTATTAAAAACTCCATTTTAAAATTTTACGATTTTCCTTCTTGTTTATTATCATCTAAGACCTGTAGAGATGTGAATGAATAAGAAATAATTGTTAGGCTAATAATTATTTTATATATATTTCAGAAACAATGCTTATTTTAAACCAGACAAGGTCATAGAAAGGCTTAAACCAAAACCTGCAATGTAAGGCTTGTACTTGATGTACAACTTTGTTTAAACATGTTTTCCAACGGCTTATTTAAAAATAATTACTTTGCTTTTGATTATTGTTGAAATAATTTGCATTTGAAAAGCAGGATGGTGAAAGTATAACTGCACTTCTGGCAAAATTTATTTAAACAAAGTATAAACCCAACTGTCCATACATGCCTTTTATTAGTGTGCAAGGAATTCTCATGATTGTCTCACGAATTCATAATTAGCTTTTTTCCAATTGGGAGGACCATGCTTCCGTCTTGGCCAATGAGAGGTGTCTGCTCTCTTATTGACCAACAGTGGTCTGCTTTCTCATTTCCCAGTACCCTGGTGTGAACTGGCACTCATGATATTATATATTGGGATGTACCAGCGTTTTTAGGACCCCGTAACAGTCCCAAACTGTTAGCTTGAGAAAAGTATAATATATTTCATTGTAAAATTTTGTGGTTAAATAAATTTATTTAACTATAAAACAAACCCTGAGTACAGTTAAGCTGCATATTTATTTTATTTATTTATTACATCGCATACATTTCTTATAGGGAATTTCCCTTAGACAGGCGAATTGTCACATTATTCTTATGCTAATCACATTACATCCTAAATCCATATTATAGTCTTAGTTTAAAAATAAATATGACAACATGAAAAATTAAAAAAATTAAGAAGGCTACCGGTTAAAGCAAAGTTATGTCTCCTAAATCATGTTAAGTATTCATTGGTGCTATAAAATTACTTTGTTTTCAAATATTTAGTTACTTCAGCTTTGAACTTTGTGTCTGAAGTAATGGCTTTTATGTTCTGGGGGAGTTTATTGTAAAATTTACTTCCTGTGTATAACACGGATTTTTCAAAAGATGATGTCTTGTGTGCTGGTATTTGTAGTAAATGTTTGTGTCTCGTATTGTAACTGTGGCCGTCTAATTTGGAACTAAATGTGAAGCATTCAATCTCACAAAAATCACAATATTTAGGATGAAGATACAAGGTAAAGGCAGTATTTCAAATCTACTGAATATGTTACGACATGAACATGTGGTCGGAGCACCAGCCATTGCTCTTAGAATTCTTTTCTGAACGCGGAATATTTTTAAACTTTCAGAGGAACAACCCCAGAAAACAATTCCATATGACAAATGGAAATATACATAAGCGTAATATACAGCTTTAAGAGAAGATAAATCAATTGAACTTGAAAGTGTTAGTAAAACATAAAAAGCTTTGTTGAGTTTAGAATGAAGCTTGGTTAAGTGTTCGGACCAGGTAAGTGATTTGTCAACTGTGATGCCAAGAAAATTTACGGATGTGGATAGATTCATTGAAGAATTAATATATTTAGCCTGAGCCCTGATACTGTTGATATAATTTGGATGAAAATTTATAGTAAAAGTTTTCCCCCTATTCAGCACCAAACCATGTGTCCATGTCCTCCAGGGCGTCATCCAGCATATGTCCAAGATTGATTCCATCGCTACTACGTGGTCATAATAAGTCTTTTTGTACCACCGATAAACAGAGTTAAACTTTATTTAGGAAAATTATATAATTGCTATTCACATTGTATTTTACAACATTTTTAATATGTTTTTCTTTGATTTCAAGAATGTTTTCCCATTCATCACATAGATTTTAAAAATAATGTGAGCTCTCCTTTTCATGTTAATATTTAGTATATCATAAAAATTGTTTTTAAAAAATGTTCTTATATTACTATAAATATCGTTAATATCATTGTTTTTCTTCAGAGGGCAAACACCAGCAGATGCAGAATTCAATTTTTTGGATCATGCAAAGCGACTTGAGATGTATGGCGTAGATCTGCATAAAGCCAGGGTATGTTGCTGGATTTTATTCATTAATTAACTATCCTCATTGTGATGACCATTTGATAAAATTTGTGCTTCAGGGTGTCTACCTGTCACGGAAGTCCCGGAAAAGTCCCGGATTTTAGTAATGTGTCACCGATGTCCCCGAATGTCACGGAATTTGCATAAAATGTCACCGATATTTTAATACAAATTTTAATTAAGTTTTTCAATTCCATTGAATGGAGGAGTTTCAAAGACATTGAATGGTGTAAACACGGATTCAATGTGATTAACTATGAAATCAAGCAATGGGCGTGTAGAAGGTTTCAATGTAGCAGGTTACGTTGTTTTTTCAATCACATTTTGGTTCAACGCTCAAGTCAAGGTAAATAATATTACACAGGTATTCTCGTAGCCGGCAAAAACGTGACGTCACCGAGAGGTGACCGCTAGTTTTCTGTCATAGCTGCCATACATTATATCATATTGGTATCGTTTAAGTTTTTGCATATTTAATACTTTCAAATTAAATAGAAAAGCTTTAGATGATTACTTATTTGAAGTAAATAAAAGTAAAAATAAGAAAACGTTGTTTCAAGAAAGTCTTTTAAATAAAATAAATAGAATCATTGCCAGAACTATTTCACGAAATCTAAGTTAATTTATTAAATGAAAGATATTTTTATGACTAAAATTAGCTGGTAAATAAAATAGGAAAACTGTTTCAAATTTATTTTCGAATCAATTACAAACTACCAATTTGAAACCAAAAAGCCTGTGAATCACCTCTGAGTGACGTCAGCCCGAGAAGGATTTTGATTAGTCGAGAGTTAGTATACCTGTGTAATCTATTTACCTTAGCCACTTTCGTTTTCTAGTCGGGTTAATAAATAAATAATCTCAAATGTTAATTCTTTCCTTCTTTTCAGGATAATTTTTACTGAAAAGAAGAAAAAAAATTGACATCATAGAATATTGAACATCAAACGAAAAATATCGATAGCAAAAACATCGGTTCTAATACATCGATGTTTTGAAAACATCGATATCGCATTCCTATCACAGTTACAGTACTCGTCAGTTCGTCCCTTCTTAGTATTCAAGCGTACAAAACCAATTAAATTACATTTTTTACGGTTGGACAACTCAGTTATTTGTATAACTGGTTTAAACATTTTGCCGGTTTTATCAGTTGTGAAGTGCGAAGTTTGAAAGTGTTGTGAAATTAACAAGACCAACGTTCTTAAAAATGACACGAAAAACCCGATTCCAGGATATATGGCTGGAGGACGAAAACTATAGACTATGGCTGAAAAAGGGAAAGGATTTATTCTCAGGTTTTTGTTCACTTTGTAAAAAACAAATTGATGTGTCTCACTCCGGCCTTAATGCTTTAACCTCCCATTCAAAGGGCAAAAAACACATCTCTTTAGAAAGTAACCTGAAAAGTGGTAAGCAGTTAACAATGTTTACTTTTAGACCTACTAACACAATTAAGCCCAGTAGTTCAGATGGTGATGGATCAAACCCTAGTAGTATATTAGCTGGTGATGGACCTAGTGGTAGCTTTCCTAGTAGGCCTAATACTTCAAAAGATATATCTAGTGTTAAGCCTAGTTCGGTGGTGGAATTAAGTAGGCCTACTTCTGAAATATCTCAGCCCAGTCATATGATTTCAGGTTTTCTGGTCAATGACAGTGTAACCAAGGCTGAAATTTTGTGGTCGATCTTTTGCGTCCAGTCACACACTTCTTCCAGATCTGGTGGAGTAGCCACTGACCTCTTTCCGTTAATGTTTCCTGACAGCCCTATTGCTAACAGAATGCAATTGAAAAAAGACAAAATTTCATACAGTATCACTTATGGACTTGGACCATATTTTTCTAACTTAGTATCAGCCAATGCAAGGAAAAGCTCTATTTATGCCTTATCTCTAGATGAGAGTCTAAATGAAATTTGCCAAAAAAATCAGATGGATATAATGATCAATTATTGGAATGATGAAACAAACTCTGTTTGTACCAGGTACTTAAATTCTATGTTCCTTGAAAAATCTACAGCAGTTGACTTATTGGAAAACTTAACTACATGTATTGGAGAGAAGAATTTGCCACTTGAGAACTTGATTCAGCTATCGACTGATGGACCTAATGTGAATTTAAAACTAATTTTTGATTTAAAGAGTCATATGAGAAATACTCTCACTAGTGGGAAGAAAATAATTGATACTGGCACTTGTTCTTTGCATGTTGTAAATGGGGCATACAAGACAGCTCATGCAAAAGTAGGGTGGAAGCTTAATGAGTTTTAAGGGCTATATACAGATTATTTAAAAACTACCCGTCCAGAAGGGCGGTATATCGCCAGTTGACTGGTTCTGCGGTATTTCCTAAAAAGTTTTGTGCTGTCAGATGGACAGAGAATTCTGGTGTGATTCGAAGAGCCCTGGAGATCATGACACATCTAAAAAAGTATGTGACAGAAATAAAAGAACCACCTGCTACAGGAAACTTTTCTATTGTAAAAGATATATTAACAAATGACCATGCACTTGAAGCTAAATTGCAATTCTCGGCCATGATTGCAGAAGAGCTTGAGGAATATTTGACATACTTTCAAAAGAACGATCCTCTCCTCCCTTTTATCCATCAAGAAGTTTTTGCTTTAATGCAAAGTTTAGGTGGAAGATTTATTTTAAAAAATGTGATAGAAACAGCTGTGACATCCTCAAAATTGAGAAAAATAGATATAACCGATGGAGAGAACCTCCTATTTCATAACTCCGTTGATATAGGATTTGGCGCTAGAGCATGTCTCAAAAAAATGAAAGAGCGTGAATGCCAGGAGTTTCTAAGAGATTGCAAAAAATTTTTGGTTGAAATGTTTTAAAAACTTATTGAAAAAAGTCGCCTAAATAAAAGGTTTGTTTTGGGTGCAACATGTTTGAATCCAACAGTCATGGCGAATGAAAATTTAAGAAATTCACGAGTTAAGATAGCGATTGAAGAGTTGGTGTCCCATTCCCAAATGTCACCTGCTGAGGGAGATGTTGTCATGAGGGAATATCGGAAATTTGTTTCAAATCAACTTGTTCATGACACGTTCAAAACTTTTAACTGGAAAAAGGATAGACTTGATTTATTTTTTGGACAAATTTTTGAAAAACTGAAGCCTGAAGAAATCAACAATCAACTAAAATCATTTTTCAAGATGATTTTGGTCTGTTTTCATGGAAATGCTTCAGTTGAACGAAGTTTTTCATTCAACAAAAACTTCTTAGTAGAGAACTTGCAGGAACAGTCTCTGGTTGCACAAAGGGCTGTACATGACCATATCATGTAAGATGGCACCATATCATGTAAGAAGTCTCTCAGGTAAGATGGCATTTTTTTTTGTATTTTTTTTTTTTTTATTACTAAAAAGTTTCTTGGTACATGGCAAATTCCTAGTCTTATTGGGTTAAAATTTTTTTTAAATTAATATTTAAAAGATGGGAGACGGAGTACCTTTTTTAATACTAATTTATTTCAAAATTTTCTGTACATATTACCGAAAAGGTACAGGTCTAACGAAAATAGCTTTTTTGTAGCTATGTTTAAAAAAATTATCCTATGAAAGTAAATTCCTTTTGTAGGCTGCATTTTTTTACTGTAGATAGTATACACGATATATTATTAATTTTAATTTGCATTTTAATTATGATCGACTTATTGTTTCATTTTAACTTTTTTAATTATTCAAATTACAGTTTTTATTTATACTAGGAATTATTCAAATCAAAATTTAATTTTCGTACTATATAGATAAATCGAATTGAATCAAATTAAACGAATTTGACGAAAGTGAAAAATATTTCGGAACCCCTCGCTCTTTAGGCGAGTATCGACACTGGTCAACCACCATGGCTCTCGTCACCCCATGTTTCCGAAATCTTCTTCACACTCTCCCAGTTATCAAATTTAGAATTCTAGCTTTTATATTATTGTTTATCCTTTTTAATGATTTATTCATTTTTTCAATTACTGGTGTCGGTATTCGCCTAGAGCGAGGGGTCGTGGGTTCGATTCCCCCCGTGGCTCCGAAATCTTTTTCACTTTCGTCAAATTCGTTTAATTTGATTTAATTCGATTTACTTATATAGTAAATAATTAAATTTAGAATTGAATAATTCCCGGTATAATTAAAAACTGAAATATTATCGAATTACTACTTTCTTGCTAATTCTGGACCCACCATTAAAATCCCTTAGCTTAAAAATTCTTCACTTTTGTAGGAGGTGTCTCTTCTTTGACCATATCAAAGCAAATGATCCTAGAATACAGAAATGCTTCAGCTAGAAGAAAAGAAGCTCTGAAGTTGAAGAAAGAAAAGGAGGATGAAGCTCTACATGCTAGGAAAAGAGCTGCTCAGGAAATGAAAGATCTCAAGCAGAAAAACAAAGATTACTTGAGGAGCAAAGTAAACAGTTGTCTGCTATTGAAGCACAGTTGAAATCTCTTCAGAAGGACTTGTAAATATTTAATCATCTGTGTTGTGTAAATGTACATACTGACTAAATATAAATTAAATCCTGTGTTTATTGATGAACTGACTTGTTTATTACCCTATGTTGTGAATGTCATTGCTACTATAAGTACTATAAGTAAGTAGGTCTTACTGTATTCGTTCATAAATTTCTCTGATGTTCTTCAGTAGTGCTAATAGGCTAGTGTATTAACCATTTTAACCAAATAGCCTGGATCAATTTAGGTTCTGCAAATTTTCTTTATTGTTAGTGCAATGTCACCGATTTTCGTAGAAAGTGTCCCCAAAAGTCCCCGAAATGTCCCCGATTTTTAAAATAGGTAACTGGTAGACACCCTGTGCTTGTTTCCGAAAAGGTGTGTCAGGCATTTTATAAATCTGTAGGTAACTAGTTTATGCCTTTTCTTATATTTTTATGTCTGTAGTATAAAAGTAAAAATTAATTTTTGAATAATATCATATAAAAATTCTTGCATTTTTACACTGCTTATAATAGCGCAACTCTCATATTGTTTAAGTGTTACAAGAAAAGTAAATCATAAGTCTTTATTCACACATAAAATGTTTTGTTACAGTAGTAACAAAAACCGGTGTACTAGCAAAAAGAACAATTACTGCATTTCCATTCAACATAATGGGGAACGTAACTTTCACTGGAACTATCCACTGAAACGTTATACATTTGTGGAAATGCCATTTGGACCTCAGTAATTCACTCAAGATGCCCTTACAGTCTTCAGTATTATAATGTTTTTGTACAGGATTGGTCTTATTGACTCATAATACAGACACAGTGTCCATGTTGGGTGACGGTCAGGATTTTGATGGTGTCTAAGGAGAACTGAGTATCAGGCCCTTAGTTGGCCGGGCTATGGTGTTAATTAAAATGGCCCTTTCTGAACACGAGCCAAACTAAGTAAGTAACCAGACTACACAGATCATCCACAATCATGTAATCATTTGTATTCACATTCGAATGATTACATGTTCGTTCGAATTTTGAATTTACCATCTTTGTTATTGTCCCTTAATTTTGCCCAACTTCCCAGCCCGTTGGTTTTCGAATGGCATTAGTATTTTCCCGGCACAAATACTTTTTAACTTAATCTGATGATATCCTTTTTGCCACTGAGTTTACCAGCCAGCTCTCACACTGTCCAGCTAATATTAATCTTCCAGCTTATCATGACGTTTTATTTGAAATGACCCAATAATGCCACACAATTGTACAGTATCGTTAAAAAGTTGATTGAACTTTTAATTTAAACTTGAAATTATGGCTTTTGGAACTTTCTGTGATGTGCGCAGGACACAGGGGGAAAAGAGTTGCAGTTGGGTGTCACTTCCATTGGTCTGGTCGTCTTCCAGAATGGAGTTCGAATCAATGTCTTCTCTTGGGGGAAGATAGTGAAGATATCGTTCAAAAGAAAGCAATTCTTCATTCAACTCAGAAGAGAACAGGTTATTAATCCATTTTATGTTTTTTATATATTTTAAATTGCTAATTTTTAACTTGTACTACTTTTAAATTGAGAATTCTTTTTTCCTGAGGATTTTCTCTAATTTTTCTATTATAGGCAATGAGTGTTATTTTGTGATTACTACTGGCAATGCAGCATGAAGAAAAATAAAGTCTGTCACTCGCCATTCATGTAGTAAGTTTAATTGAAAACAATGTGTTTAACCAATATGAACAATAAGCCAAGGAGTCAGCTTTTTTTAAGTTTGACGTTAAACTTCTGAAAAGAAATTATTGGTGAACATCATTGTTGTGTGCATGTCTCTTATATTGTTTACTATTTTATTACTCTTACTTTTGTAATTCCAGTTAAGCATTCTGTCAAATCCACCATAGAATCAGTTATAATTTCTTGTATATTTAGTATCGTGTAATGTGATATTTATTTGTTTATCAAATAAATCTAACTAATAAGTTGATATTTTTCAGTATTACCGCTGTAGTGACTAAACTGTTTATAAATTGAATTATTGGTTCATTAACAGGCCTTTAATGTGTACTTGTTTTTTAAATTCTGTAGTATACAAGTTCTAAATGCTAGGCTAGGTATAGTTTTGATTTAATGTATTTTTATTCCCATCAATCTTTTGATAATTTATTATAATCATTGATTGGACTTATAGCTAATTTAGCCCCTTTAAGCTATTGTGACACCTATTTTATACTATTCATTTGTCTATATCTTGTCAATTTGTCCCAACACCTTATTCAGTTCAGGTCTGTTTTATTGCTAGTTATTTTTTTATTATTTTGTGTTGAGTTAATTTTCCCTACATTTTACAGAGTGAAAACTACGACACATTGTTGGGCTTCAATGTGATGACGTATCGCTCCTGCAAGAACCTGTGGAAGTCTTGTGTGGAACACCATACGTTCTTCCGCTTGCACTCGCCACAGACAACGAGAGGTAGGCGTTTTCTGTCGCTGGGCTCCAAGTTCAGCTACTCAGGTCGTACGCAGTGCCAGACTCTAGAGGACACCCGCAGCTCCCATCGCACAGTCGACCGCACCTTCATACGCTCGCCAACAAAGCGAGTTATCAGACAGACCGTGAGTATCACTAACTTAATTAAACTAAAAGTATTGGAAAAGCAAATGGGAGGGATTGAAACATTAGAAAACACACCAATAAAGATTTGTCCGTTAACAAATTCACTGCTAAGGGTGTCTATAGAAACCCCCTTGTGAAACCCCCAAGCTCTCCATTAGGTAACTTGTGGAGAGCTTGATGAGCGTCTAAAGTCACATCTCTCAATTCCAACACATTGCTTAAGCAATTATCCTTTTAGGTTATATCATACCAGTACTATGTGGTTTGAATTCCGTGTAGAGCTGTAAGTCCCTTAGTTCCTCTTGTCATCGGGCTATTAATAAATGGTCTTTTCCTAGCTATGTTGAACTCAGTAAGTAACAAGACTAAATTCTACTCATCAATACTCATTCTACACTCAAGTGATCATCAATATATGCCCTAAATTTATTTATTTATTTTTATCTATTCATAAGACGCCGATCGTCAAGATGTGGGCGAATATGGATTTCGAATGAATGTGATGAGTGTATATGAGCGAATGTAGTCAATGTTACAAACTAAGGCCGACTATTCCTTAGAAAGTGTCATTAGTTAATAGCCCAATGACAAATGAACAGTCGGTGGTTATCAGCTGATCCTTCTCAAAATGTATTGACTCTGATTGGGATCGAACTGAGAACCTTTATATACACAAGCTTTATATATATATATATATATATATATATATATATATATATATATATATATATATATATATATATATATATATATATATATATATATAAAATATACACAAGCTCTGTAGGCATCTCTAATCTGAATAATAACGGTTTCTCTCAATTGTTTTTTTGTCTGGATATACCTTTAATTCATATACCGGATATATGGTATTCATGTTTAATTTTTAGCCAAACTGTTTACTGTCACGTCATTTTATCGGATATGCATAAACACACATGGTACAATACGGAAGAATAACGACAATGCTTTTATGGAAAAACAGTCCTCTGTTGGTGAATATGCATCCGAAAACAGTTTGGAAACTGCTTAAGCTTGACTTATTGTACATAATGTTTATCCAAAAAGACGTGGGGTACCAGTGTATGCAAACTACAAAAGTTTATTTAAACTAGAGCTATACAATACTTAAGCAACACTTTTGGCACAAAACATATTAGTTGAAGATCATAACCCGACTCCATTCGTGGACCAACCAGTTTATAACTCGGAAGTGAGGAAATAGCTAAGCATTTAAATGGAATCATATCAATCTTCTTACAACATGTTGGCTATCTGATATCAATCTATTGGGAAATAAAGAATCGCTATTTTTCCATCCAAGGGGACTGTGCAATTGTAGCATTTTTAGCAGTTAATGTGTTAATCACAAAAGTGGTCCCAAAGTGTCTTCAATGTGTAAGATGAAAGTAAGAAAATTACTGCAAGTGATATTGCAACATGGTTTATATTATGTACATTTTTTAAATTGTTCTAAATTCTAAAACGTAAATTGAAAGGTAATTTTACAATGACAAATAATTTATTCTGTTAAGTGCAATTGTTAACATTTATAGTTTAAATGATCGTGTTATTTCAATTGGTTTCCTCATTTCCACAGCCTAGCACAGGCTCAGTTACATGTTGCCTTTGTCAAAAATAACTATATAGTGAATGTAGTTTGTTCCTTCTGTCAAGGTCATTCAGCCCTAACAAAAACACTGTCCTGTATGTGATCTGATAAGGTTAACTTGATTATCTGAAATTATTATTAATCATCTTACAATATTTCAGCTTTATTTGAGATAGTTTGATTTTTCCCAATTTGTAACATGGTTCCATCTTTACCAAGTCTAAATCACACAGACCAATCTTGTATTCTCACGCTTTCATTGCAGAAGAAAATGAAGATGAAGAAATCAGTCTTGCAAGTTTGTTAATAATTCATCGTTTGTTCCATTTCAGTGAATATAATTCCTTCTGGGTTCCTTGTTGTTGGAATATGTTTTGTAATATAATAGCATATTAATATTAATCAAGGTTGTTTTCCGATTAATATTACATAAAGCAACATATATTTCAGGTACCAATACCAGGTGGAGAAAAGGTGAAACCTGTGAGTGCTCCATCGTTGAGGCCTTCTCGTCCCCATGACCACAAAGTGACGTCGGTTGGTGCCAGAGAGCCTCGTCGAGCTTGGGGTGAACAGACGACGCACATATCTGACGAGTAATTGAACCAATAGATTTTTAAACTAAATTAATAGTTTATTAATTTTTTTACTAACTTGATTACTATTTGTATCCAAAGGTTTCTCTTCAATTATATTTGCATGCCTTAGATTTCTCCAATGGATTAATTAATAAAATTCCAGCCATCATTTTATAATTTAATTTATATCACAACAGTGGAACCTCAATACCACGAATCTGAAGGGGATTAAAAAATATTCGTGCTATCAAGACACCAAACGGTAGTTAAGGCTTCTTAATTCGACACAAATAAAATGGAAATATTTCTTCATCTTACTGAGTTTTTGACTTTGGTAACTAGTCTTATAGAGGTCAAATTCGTGATATAGAGATTTTTTATATTCGTGCTATGGAGGTTTTGATTTCGTGCTCTCATCTTGAAAATTGAATAAAAATTGTGTTATTAAGTTAGTTGGCCTGTAACATTTGTGTTATAAAAGTTATTTTAACATTGAGTGTTATGGGAGGTACAAGAGTATTTGAAAAAATTTGTGCTAACGAGGATTTCGTGCTATCAAGGTTTGTGTTATCAAGGTTCCACTGTACTATATTTATTTGCTTTCTTAAATCAAATCAAATCAATCTTTATTGCCATTTTACAAAAAATGCATTGACAGTCATTATTAGTGTTACACACATGTCAAAAATTGAGATAATAATCAATAATAACAAATTTACTTTTTACTTTCAGATTTAGATGTGCACTAAAAAACTATTTCCCTAAGACTCAAAAACTCTGATAGGGTTTAAAATGGATTTTGAACGAGCCAATTAAAAAATTTAGTTAGAAATAATTTGGTTGGATATTTATTAATTAGATGTCTTAGTTTGTTGTACAGCTGTTGAGATATGATAACATGACTACGTTGAGTTGTACTAAGCCTACAGTGATTTATTGAGATGTTGTTCTTATTTCTGGTATTGTAATTATGACAGTCACTAACAAATGTTACACATTCAGAGTTTTTGAGAATATAAGAAACCAAGTCAAATATGTATAAATTTATAATGGTTTGTATTTGAAGATTGATAAATAATGGTCTACAATGGTCACGCAGTTGTGACTTTGAAGTAACTCTAATAGCCTTCTTTTGCAATAAAAGAATATCACTCATTTTTGAACTGTTACCCCAAATTACAAGTCCATATCTGATGATTGACTGGAAAAAAGCATATATGATGATTTTACATAGGTTTCTGGGACGCAAGTCATAATTCGCCTTAACAAATAAATTACTCTTGATAACCATACTCATCATCATCATCTGATCAGCATCTCCAGTCTCCCGGGTGTGCTCACAAGCCTCTTCCATCTGTCTCTGTCTAAGAATAATTGTCTCTCCTCCGCCTGTTGAATGCTTGTCCCTTTCAGGAATAGGTCTTCTTTTACCAAATCCATCCATCTCGTCCGTGGTCTTCCGACTTTTCTCTTCCCTACTATTTCGTTTTCAAGCCAGGTTTTTGCCACTCTTCCTTCTTCCAATCTCTTCACATGACCAAACCATCCTAGCCTTAAGCTTCTTATTTTCTCTTTTACTGTTTTTTCGCATCCAAACTGGGTTCTTATAGTTGTGTTTCTTATTCTGTCACGTCTAGTTCTCTGCACTGCCGTTCTCAAGAATTTCATTTCTGCTGCTTGTATTCTACTATCGTCTTTTTTATTTAATGTACATGTTTCTAGGCTGTAAGTTAGGATTGGTAAGAAGTATGTTTTGTACAATATTGTTTTAGTTTTTAGGGGTATATTCACATCCCACAGTAGGTTGTTTATTTGATGATAAAAAGCAGCTGCTTTACTAGTTCTATTTGAGACCTCAAGTGAGTCTGTACCATCTTTCGTAATGGTACTACCTAAGTACGAAAAATGTTCTACATTTCTAAGCACGCTGTTCCCTAACTTTAATGCTACTGTGTCATCTCTATTGTTTATCGTCATTACTACAGTTTTCTCTTTGCTGACTGTTAAATTGAATTCATTGAATTTGTCGTTCCATAAGTTTAATTTATCTTGTAGTTCATCTTTGGAGTGGGCCCAAATTACTATGTCGTCTGCAAAGGCTAAAGCATTGAATTCAGTAGTTGCCAAATCCTCCTTAATTTGTTTCATTATTTCATCCATAACTAGGACGAACAGGTATGGAGATAGTGCACTCCCTTGCTGAACTCCCCTTTTCGTTTTAAACCAGGTTGAGGTATTTGTTCCCACTTGCACACAACTTTGGCATTCCTCATACAACATTTTTACTTTTCGTATCAAACTATCGGGGACTTTTCTTTGTTTTAGGCACTCCCATATTCTATTTCTTGGGACACTATCATACGCTTTTTCAATATCTAAGAATGCCATGATAACTGTTTTGCCTTTTTCTACGTGTTTTTCTATTATCCTTCTAATTGTAAATATTAAATCGGTAGTGGAACGGTTTTTTCTAAAGGCATACTGTTCTTCTTCTAACAGGTCCTCTGTTAGACATCTCAATCTTTTTTCGATAATCTTCTCCAATATTTTTAAACCATGTGAAAGTAAGGTTATACCTCTGTAGTTCCCACACTTTTTTCTGGACCCTTTTTTAAATAGGGGGATTATAATTCCTTTTCTCCAATCTTGAGGGATTTTGTTCTCTTTCCAAATAACATTGAAGACTCTTACTAGCCAATGTATACCATATAATCCAGCTGCTTTTATCATGTCTGCATTTATTTCGTCTGCTCCTGCTGATTTTCCATTTTTCATTGCTTTCAAGCTGTTTTCCACCTCTAGCCAAGTTATTGGTGGTTCTTCTCTTCCTAACGTTTCTGTATCTTCAGTTGATATATAATTACTGGACTGCTGTCCATTTAGTAAATTTTCAAAGTGCTTCTTCATAACTTCAGTGATTTCAATTTCCTTTACGACCACCTTCCCCTCGTCATTTTCAAGGCCTTTAATGGCTTCACACGGCTTTCGTTTGTTATTTATGATTTTGTAAAGCATTGATTTATTACCTATGCAGTCCTCTTCAAGCTTCTGTGTAAACTCGGTCCAAGATTTTTCTTTTTCTTCTAATACCATTCTCTTTACCATTAGCCTTTTCTCCCGGTGCACAGCACTCTTTGTAGCTATAAGTGCTTCATCTCTGTTTGTTGAGCATTGCTTTGCTTTGTCCATGTCTCTTTTTGCTATATTTCTTTCCTTGATTGCTTCTTTGATCTTTTGGCTCCACCATGGGGTCTCTTTCTCCTTGACTTTAGAGCTGGTTTTTCCACACAGTTTCTCTGCATTTACAACAAGTGCTTGTTTGAATTTATTCCATTCTATCTCACCTTCCTCTAATGCACATTTTGGTACCTCTTGTTTGATTTGGTTTTGGTATTCCAACTTTGTCTCAAGGTTTTTCAGTTTCCACACTTTGATTCTTGGTTTCTTCTTACAATTAATCTTTGGCATTGGTATTTTTACTATATCTGCTACTAGTAACTTATGGTCACTATTCAGGTCTTCACTTGGTATGACCTTTACATCTTTAACCAAGTTCCCGGCTATTGGGTCAGTAATAACATAATCTATGACAGTTTTAGATTGGCCATCCCAGCTGTACCTCGTTATTTTGTGGCTATCTTTCTTTTTAAACCAGCTATTTTCTACAGTTAAGTTGTTTCTCACACAGAAATCGAGTAGATGTTCTCCTTCCTGATTCCTGTTTCCGTATCCATGTGGCCCTAAAACCTTTTCACAGCCTATCCTCTCATTTCCTATCTGTGCATTTAAGTCTCCAATTATAATAAGGTTTTCACAGCTGCAGCAATCTTCCAAGTCTGTCTCAAATTTTTCTTTGGTTCGCTCATCACAGCCAGTTTGAGGGGCATATACTTGTATCACAGTCAGTTTATCTTTTCCTACATTAACTACTAATTTTATTAGTCTATCATTTAAGTACTCCACTTCTGAAATGGCATCCAACTCTTTGCTTAGTACAAAGCCTACTCCATTTCTTGCTTGCCTTCTGTTTCCATTCCAGGTTAAGGTATAGTTTTTTCTCAATTGTTTTTTCCCTTTTCCTTTCCATTTGGTTTCACTCAATCCAAGAATGTGGATCTTCCGTCTTTCCATCATATCTACAATTTCTTCTATTCTGCCTGTTAGGCTCATTATGTTTAAAGTTCCTATTCTTAGGGTCTCTTTTTTCTTTAGGAGTTTCTTCTGAGCGCATTTCAGTCTTACATCGAGCTGTACGCTGTCATTTTTGACTGGTCTGTTTTCAGAGGTTTGTCTTGGTTGGTAGTTATTTTGGGATCCGAGGCTTGTCATATTGTTGAAAGCTGATTTTATATCCACTACCGGCTAGCTAGGCCTGTCGTAGCTTCTTTTGACTGGGGACGGGTCCCCAGCCCCCAACACAAGTCTGCTCACTGACCAGGTTTCCCGCTGGGGTTGGTTACCCGAACCTTCCACCTGGTTGCTCAGTTTAACAGGGGCACCTCTCGTAGGTTAAGTGTTGGAGTTGGAGTGAGAGAGGCTAAGAGGGCTCTCTTGAGCGAACCCTTATATTTAGCGATGTAGGTCTTCGCACCACACGCATCATCACTCCCATTCACCCCTCGATTACTTCCCATTCAACCATACTATTGATTACTTACTATTAATTACTATTGATTCTTTGAAATGAATTCAATGTGGGTGCTCCACGTCAACTTGTTATCTATCATGATTCCTAAGAACTTTACACTATCAGAAAATGTTGTTTCCTTTGAGGGATTTTGTCTTAAGCTAAATAGAATGTTTTGGGTTTTGGATTCATTTAGTAAGAAGCCATTTGATCTAAACCAAACTGATGCTTCTTCAAAGGTATCACTAACAAGTTTTTCTAAACAGTTAAAATCAGGATGTATATTAAGAAAAGTTGTGTCTTCAGCATACAAGAAAGATTTTGCTTTTAAAACATTAGGAAGATCATTAATTTGTATCAAGAATAAAAGAGGGCCAAGGACTGAGCCTTGAGGCACTCCCCATGGAACATTAACCTCGCTGGAACAGTTTCCGTTTACGTAAACTTTTTGCATACGATTTTTTAAATAGTTTTGAAAAAAATTAGAGGCAATTCCAGTTATTCCATAAAAATTAAGTTTTCCAATCAACCCTGCATGATTAACGCAATCAAATGCCTTGCTTAGATCACACAGAGTAGCCTGAGCAAAGCCTTTGTCCTCGAAAGTGGTAAGAATTTCCTTGATTAGAGCAGCGATAGCATCGACCGTACACTTGCCTCTTCTAAAACCGAACTGTTCTATATTTAAATAATTATTGTTATTTAGGTATGCAACCAATTGATCATGCACTATAATTTCAATAACTTTAGAAAGAACTGGTATGATAGATATTGGACGGTAGCTCTCGGGTTCATTTTTAGGGCCTTTTTTGAATATTGGACAAATTCTGGACAACTTTAACTCATCTGGGAAAAAACCTTCAACCAAGCACTTGTTTATGCATAACGTGAGAGGAATTAAAAAAGTGTGATGAATATTTTTGAAAATGTTATTGGATAGATTAAATATGTATTTACTTTCTGAGTTTTTCAATCTTATAACAGCTGCCACTACATCATCAGAAGAGACACTTGCAAAATTAAAATTGTTCTTTTTAATAGGGTAATTTTGAGTTAAATTTAAGCAGTTAATACTAGGTTGTAATGATATCATTTTTAATTTGCGCAACTGAGTTAATGAAATAATTATTAAATTTATCTGGAGTAACAGTCATATCTGCTTGAGGGGATGGACTGTCAGTATTTTCTTTAATTAATTTCCAAGCAGCTCTACATTTGTTGCTACTACTTTCAATTTTACCTGCATTATAAACAAGTTTGGCATCTTCTACAGATTTTTTATATTGCCTTTTGAGATCTGCATAGCTTTGTTGTAACCGTTTACAGTTGGAATTCTTCATTAGTTTGTGTAAGTACAAAAGTCGCTCCTTCATTTGCTTCATTTCACATGTATACCATATATTTTGGGTTCTAAAATTTTTATCTTTGTGACTAGGGTTTTTAATAGTTGAACAATATACTAATTTATTTATTAAGATTTCAAAAAGAGAGTAAAATATTCTTTAGCACTTAATTTTTTTTCATTTATAATCAAACTGTCCCAATCATACACCAGCAGACAGTCTACTAGATTACCTGTTGCTGATCTTGGAAAAGTAATTTCTAAAGGCTTTGTACTTTTAGTGTTTTTATTTATTTGTAATGGGGTCTGTAAGTTTTGGTTTCTTTCTAGTTTTAAGATGAGCCCATCGTGATCTGAAAAGGGAAAATCAAAAACTGTACATGCGGTTACTTCATCTGGGCAATTTACAAATATATTGTCGAGGCAGCGGTCTCCTCTTGTAGGATTTTTGTTCACACAAAAGAAGTTATGTTGTCTTAATAAATTAAGAAAGTCTCCTACAGATTTTTTGTTTAAAGTAATGTCAAATTTGGCGTTTATATCACCACCAATTATAGTTGAATAACCCCGCTGAGTTGAGATAAAACATAATAGATTTTCTAAGTTTTCTAAGAAGATTTTTGGGTCACCTGTGGGAGAATGGTAAATTGAAATGATTATTAGTTTAAGGGAATCTAAAGCAGCTGCTGAAGCTTCGAAATTTAGTTCTGAGCAAAATTGTGATATGTCAATACTTTTTGAATTGTGTGTTTTGTTAACGAGAACTGAAGTTCCCCCTCGAATGCTATTCTCTCTGCAAAAGTTGGCTGCACAATAAAAATATTTTGGGCACACAATGTTGCAAATATCTTTACTAAGCCAATGTTCTGATAAACATATAATTGAGACTTTATCTAGTTTGCTTTGTGGTAAGAAATGTTCAACAATATCAATTTTATTTTTTAAACCCTGAATATTTAAAAATAAACAGTTAACAGGATAACTTTTTTGATTTTTGTAAGCTGAGCTACTACTTGAGCCATGTACAGGTATATCAGTTACAGCTACATTACAAAATTGTCTACCTAAGTTGCTACTTTTAATTTTACATTGTTTACTAAAAAATATTTGTCTGTCGTCTTCTGTGAAGGTGAGAAAGTCCTAGAGATAACAGGAGAGACAGATGATGTATCATTAGGTGAGCTTCTGGGGATGCTTGGTGAGGACGATAATGAGGGCTGTTCACAAGCTGGAGGGTTGAGTGTAGTCAGAGGTGTAGTGGCCGGAGTGTTGGACAAGGTCAAGCTGTGAGTTGACATCTCATCTTGTGTAGGAGGCATAAACAAAGATTTATTGTTCTGGACGGATAAGCTTTTGTTTAGATCAATACTTTCTTTGAGATTCTTCAGGAAGTCAGAATGGAAAAGACCTCCCTTCAAGACTCTATCAGATTCCTGGTTGTATGATATTACATGTACAGTAGATTTTGTAGCTAGCTGAAACTCAACAATTTTCTTGGCAAAGTGATTAATTGTTATCTTATCCCCCCTTAGATTTATTATTCAACCAAGCCCAGTGAGGTATACATTAGTACATATAATTGTGTATGATATTTTCTTTGTCAGCAACTAAAATAATTAAAAATCATCCAAAAAATTGTAAAGTCAAAATTTGAAAATTAACGTAGCCTACAAAGTACATGTGTCTTTGTGTTAAAATATTCATCTCAGTTCATAAAGCGAAGCCCAACATTTGCAACCTCTGAGGGGTCTTTTTATGACTGGAATCTAGATTTTCTAGTAAAAATTTAGTCAAAGTACTATTTGATTTGATGGTGATATTGTAAATAGCATTTAGACGAGTTGTTATAAAAATATCTAGATTCTCATTAAATGTCACTCTGTTTGGGTTTTAGCTCCACAATCACATAACTGATTTTTGCTATTCCTCAAGTTATGATTATTGCTATTTTCAATAAAATAAATAAATAAAATAATAATAAATAAAATATTTTATTTTGTCTTTTTACATAAAAGCATTGACAAAGTCAGATTAATGTCTAGATGACATACCGGTAGTCAGATATTAAACTAACAAAATATAAGGCAAATTACACTTGGCAAAGAATATGCAAAAACAGACAACATTTCATAATCTACTTTTAAGCTAATATAATATAATATATTAAATCCAAACACTCCAGAGTCCGTACAATAGAAAAAAAGTAATAAAACATCAATACAACTGTTATGGCACCTAGCATGATAATAAATAATATTGTACTGTATTAGTATTAATATTTACACTTCTAACAAACTAGAAATTAATATTCTTATAATTCAGAAATTCTGATAGGTTATAAAACGGGTTTTTTAGAAGCCAGTCATACAATTTGTTTTGGAATGTTTTGGTTGGATATTTGTCCACTAAATGTTTAATTTTGTTAAAGACTTTTTGAGATGTTATGATATGACTGTTTTGCGATTTTGTTAGCCTACAATGGTCTATTGCAACATTGGTTTTGTTTCTGGTATTGTATCTGTGTAGATCACATCTTAGTGTTAGAGTTTGAATATTTTGGAGTACATAAGATGTTAAGTCAAAAATATATAAATTTATTACAGTTTGTAATTTTTGTCTAATAAACAGAGGCCTGCAGTGATCCAGAGTATGTGCTTTTGCGATGACCCGAATGGCTTTTTTTTTTTTTTTTGAAGTATTAGGATGTCTTCTATTTTACTACCATTTCCCAAATAACAAGACCATATCTTAAAATTTATTGAAAAAAGGCGTAATAAGCGGATTTGACATAGTTTTCCGGTACACACCACAATAAACGCCTGAGTAAGAAAATAACTCTCGACAATCGTTTTGATAGGTATTCAATATGTGAATTCCAAGTAAGAGTACTGTCGATGTGGATACCCAGAAATTTTACGGTGGTAAAAAAAGTATCAGTTTTTTTTTTTTTTTTTTTAATGGTTATTAAACCACGAAGTTCCACCCATTGAGGGCCGGAATAAGTTCAACGAGGTGTTCATTCATTGCTAAAAGCTTGAATTTAATTAAATGATAGTAATCAAATAACTCACTATAGCATGAATTTAATTACCACTTTTTGCAAAT
>JAQJVL010003528.1:0-59296 GCA_035578905.1 Stictocephala bisonia | reverse complement strand
TTGACCTCCGTGACGGCCTGCCGGCCGTCACTCCGGCGGAAATATTGGTGAATTCGGTTTTTGTGATTAATAGTTGTTGTTTATAATGATCGCGTAATGGCCGCTAATCACGATTCGCCGCGATTGTAGTTTTTCCGTTATTTCTCGAGAAATATTTGTAATAGACCAAAATAGTTTTCAAATTTGTATTCAGCGCAAAAAACACATCAAAATAAAAAAAAGATGATTAAAATACCATTTAAATTAACGGAAATATGACAAAAATACTACAAGTTGTGACATTGGTTTTTTCAAATTTTTCGTAAAATACGTTATTTCCGCGGAATAAAAAGCATATCTAGTGAAAATACAGCCAATTCTAGACCCATTTCAAGCAAAATGTTCCAAATTTTTTTGGTGGCAAGAAACTGCATAAATACCTATATTTCTTTTCAGTCGAGCAAAACTTCAAGGCTTTTTCGGTGCCATACTTCATAATTCAGCAACATTGAGGCTACACAGTAGGCTATATTTGTTTACTTTGCAGTTTAACTTAATATTTAAAGAAGTTGCATAGGAACAAGTTCTGTCTGTAAGAATAGTTATCCTATTTCTTTATGCCTAAAGGCTACACTCAATGAAAATTTGTAGTTCACATTAAATTGGAGGCCTGGCCTGCCGGCCCTCTGTCAAAAATAGGCCTATGCCTATTCTTTTTTGTCATTTTCTTTCATAAAAATTGTGTATGTGGCCGCTATATGCAATTTGCCACAACAGTAGTTTTTCCACAGGAGTCCTATCTTAAGAAATAATATTGATAGGAGGAAATAGTTTTCAAATTCCTGTTCAGCACTCAAAAAAGACACAACAAAAAAAGATGCCTTTAGAGAAAAATAAGTTTCCCAAACTTTTTAGAACAAGAGTTCTCCTCAGTGTAAAAACTAAATTTCCAGACTATATAGACATGATTCTAAACACTAATAGTAAACATTTAAATATTTGTGAATACCCCTAGGCCTTTCATTTTTTATAACTGAAAAATTATTGTAAAATGTACAGGTGTAACAAAACAAATAGAAATAATCACAGCCTACTGGAAGCTCAACATTTGTTTCCTTGAAATATTTTACAACCCCTAAATTTTGGGAAAAGGGTTAAATAAAAAACCTATTCCAGTAACAAGACTAATTAAAAAATATCTTCCAATAGTAATTTTAAATTAACAACTTTGTAGGTTATAATAAGTTTGAGGTTAAGGTGACAGAAGTAATGACAATGACTTATTGAGCTAAGCAACAATACATTTTATATTGATCAAAGCTTGTCACCTAATTTTAAAAAATTATAACCTAATTAATATCCATGCGGACTATTTACTGGCTCAAGGGAAAAGGACAATCTCTGCGTTGACAACGATCGATATTAGATTGAACAGTTGGTTGTGTAGTTGGGATGGCCGAGCTGATAACATCCCTACAATCGTGGGGGTGTAAAACTCCCAAATTTATAACATATTTTATTACTGTGCGGTAAAATTTTTACAAAAATAGTTAGAAGCCTGTTTTATTTCCGATTCAAACAACTAAATTTTGTAAATTAATCATTTGTTACTTTAAAAATTAACAACTAACATACTTGTCAGATCCTTTTAGCTGAGAATTCGACTTCACTTTAAACGGTTTTTTAAACATTTTACAATTTTTAATTCACTGGTAAGTACAACTCATAAATAATTTAACAATTAGAACTGTTCGCAAAGAATAACAATATAGTATGATGGTTCAAATCTGAAATAATTTAGAACTGGGTTAGTCTGCTTGCATCACATCACGACACAATCCCACCTAAACCTAAACATCATTATGGCTTCTGCTATCTTGTGTCTCCAATAGGCAGAGTGGCAACTGTATAATACAAAATTATAAGAAATAGTATTTATTGTACACCGTTTGTTTTATTCAAAATATAATGTTTCATTAAAATGCGTAACTAACTTCTTTTATTTTGGTCAATATCTCTATACTGACCAGGGTTAATAATCTACATATGCCTTGGTCATTATTTTAAAATTTGCTGTACTGAAACTTATCATCCTGAATACATATTCGGTTTCCATGGATATTTTTATAAATATTTTAAATGTGTTATTTACTTTTATAAATAAATTGTTCTGTCCATCTTAACATGATTATCATTTAACTAAACACGTTTATTTAGTCTTATTGATTACACATTATGACGTATGACAAATGGTTTAAGCAATCAATAATACTTTATGTGAACTCTCTTTACAAATGTATGGTTTGATGATATGCATCTCCATTTATTAAGAATAATTATTATAAAATATAATTATTTTTATGAAACAATTAAAAAAATTATTTCAGATTTTTATAAAATTATTTACTTACAACTTAACAAATATTTAACCTTTAGTGGTAATAATTTAAATGCCAGAAGGCTAAATCAAAGTGGTTTTCCTTTATTTACATTCAATGTTATGTACTATACAGAATTATATTTAGGCCTACATTCACACTAATTATGATTATAAGGCAAATTACTTACATGCTTCGTTATTTGTGTAAGTATATTTTAATATTAAAAGAAGACACTTACAATAATAATCAGTAATCTCTTAAAATAATATATGTAGAGTTTGTCTTCTTTTGATAAGTCATAGCTCTTTTATTGGTCATTGTTTTCAATGTCCTATGATAATCTCTCCAAGATTGTATTTGCTGAAGTAGCATTGATTCTTATATTAACAATGCTTGTTTAATTGCTAGCCTGCCACAATTAGATATGGTTCTGTTTAGACAACCTGATTTCAAAAACTGACTGACCTCTTATAATTATAAAAACTCATAGCTTCTTGTTTGTTCCATAGTGTATGGCATGTGTTCATGTATTTCAAAATATTTTTAAAAACATGTTAAGAATGTTAGTAAAGTACAGTAATTGGTTTATGGATGATATCCAAACTATTTAAAGTAGCTTAGTCTATATTTATTAGCGCATTGCAGAACTGGTACTTGTCTTTTGAATTACTGTATTTTGCTACTTACTTAAAGGAATGATAATGTGTACATATTGTATATAACAACTCATCTAATCATATCAGATTATAAATTCATTACACCAATTTAACCATAGATCTGTGATTTCAAAGAATGAACATAATTTGTATGTTTGCTATCAGGAACCTATATGCCTTGGACGTACAGATTTTCACATTTTAGAAGATCCTAGAGAATAAAGGTCAATTTTACAACAACTGTCTTGATATAAGATTTTTATTTAGTCAATAGATAGTCAAAGATTACAACAAACTCCATCAAAGTTTTAGAGCACCTAATGTCTAGTAAAAAGGCTTAGCAAAATAATTAGTAAATAAAGCTAAGAACTTACAACTAAGATAACAGTATTATTCAAACAAATACTGTGACAAGATCCCATTATCAAACCAATAATAAATGGAAATTAAAACAACACACAAGTACATATTAGACAATTTTCAAAAACATGACCCGTCACTATTTTAGAAAATATTTAATAGTAATTACTTCTTTATTAGTAGTCTTCTAGAAGAGTCTTCTTTATTATCCTAGACTCATAAAGTGAAATCAGGATATCTAAATTATTACAAAGAGAAACTTACAGCATGAAATATCTCCAACAAGAGCACTGTTGGATTATGTTGTATTTTACCACTGGAAACATTAATATTTCTGGTAATTTTATTAAAACCTAAGGTAGATGAATAAATACATTTACATATCCGATTCTATAAATACATCCACATAATCGATACATTGAATTAATAAGTTGAATAGCTCTGTATTCACTTGATGAACTGTAACAGTAACATAATTGTAAATTAAAAATTTCATATTTTTCACTTCTATAAGTATACTATTTTGATAATAATTTTTCAAAGACGTGCAAATGGTATGTATTAATTACTATTTTAATTTGATTGACCTAGATTAATATTTGACACCATTCAATGTATTCTTGTAATACTAATGAATAAAGAAGATATAAAATAAAAAAGCTATTTAAATTAAGGTGTTTGTACCCAGTACAGTAGAAGTACTTTAAATCCTAACTAAATTAGGCTATTCTTATATTTGGTACTTATACCTTAATTTTAAAACATTGTATTTTTCAAGCTTAAAGTAAGTAATTCTTCCCATACATATATATATATTTTGTTTGAAGTTGGTACTGATGGTATTTGGACTTTTCGTCTCATACCTGAAAAATCTGCTACTGGATAGATTATGGCCATGGGGAGGTTGACTTTTATCTGTGTTAGTTCTTTACAGGCTACTTTAGAAAGTACCTACACATGATGGGGAAAGTCAGGTTTCCTTGGTGTTCGTACTGCCCGGAAGATGATGATGTTCATCATACGTTCTTTGTGATGTGGGCTCTTCATCGAGGAAAGAAGTTGGCGAGCCTCCATTATTACTGCTTTCATAAGACACCGTTGTAAAGGCAATGCAATGCTGTCTCAACAAAAAGGCTTGGAGCACTGATTTGTTTACATGTGGTCTTATGCGAAAAACATAAAGAGGGATGCCTGACTGACCCGAATAAAATAGCTTATCCCTAAAGGGAAGTCAAGACATGGCTAGGCATGAAGTCATTCGAGAGGGTTCCTGCCTGGTACATGACACATTTAAATAAATATATGAAATGAATATTTAATTCCACTCTATGTTTATATATGTGGTGGGCGGGTAGGTCAATATCACTCACTGTGTGTGTGTATCGTTTATTTATATGTGTAATATAAGATAGTTTATTTGTCAGATATATTTCATAAAATATAAAGGCAAGTCATGGGTTTTTATACATCAATGGTACACATCTCTCTCTAAGTCCATTACTGTCTATTGTTTAGTCAAAAACTCACTCATAGAATGAAACACTTTATTTAAAAAGAAACTTTTAAACTGTTCTCTTGAACTGTATCTGTCATCCCAGTAACAATATGCAGTTCTTATTACAGTACTTACTGGCCATGATGATGGGGATCTTGTCACTTTTTACTAGTATAATCTTATATATATATATGTTATATGTTTAAAAGATGTTATTCCAAGTTCCATGAGAGTGGACTGCACTCACAAGCTGAAGTTCACCTCTATTTCCTCTTAAATAGAGCAGCACTACAAAATATACAGGAATATAATGTTCAATTTTTGAAAAGCAGGTCTGCAGTGGTCATATATTTTCAATCTGCATAGGTCCAGAAAGTTTTCTTTTTGATTACAAAAATCCTGAGCTATATAAGAGCAGCCCTACATAATCAAGCCATAAGACAAGTGTGACTGGAAAAGGTCAAAATATGCTCGCTTTACATAATCCATTTTGAGTTCTCCACTAGCTATAGGAACTCTATTAGGTAAGTTTAGAACATAAACACTAAAATCATTTGGGGAAATTTAACTGAATTCGAATTACGCTAGGTCCTTTTACAGTTTTATTTATATTTAGAATTTGCTGCAAGCCTTTAGAATCATTGTGTGAATTCTTAATAACTGAGCATTAGCATTGTGTTTGCTAATGTATAATTTATTTTATATACACACACACACCTCTTAGATCGTTTGTGTACCAATCAAACCTATCAGAGTTTTTATTTGGATTTAAACATTTTTATTATACTTGTCTTGAATTTAATTGTTGGAAAAGCTTTAAAATAATATTCTAACGTATTAAGAAATACATCAAAGCACTTATTTGAACTTTCTCAACAATAAACTTAACCATTTCTTTGAAAGTTACGTTTGCATTTTTGTCTTTAGTTAAAAAAATGAAAATGAAAGTCACCAATATGACCAAGTCTGTATTGAGACTATTTATTAAGTTTAAGAACTGTTTCACGAAATTGAAAAAAAATGTTGACTTGACTTTTTGGGCTCCAGTAGACTAAAACTAATTTGAGATCAATAATTTCTATGAGTGCAAGTTCACAACTTTGTATCAATATTGTTTGCTCAACTCAACTTATCAGTTTGCTAATATCAGTTCTCTTGTACATAAATTACTGTTTCATAATGTCTGTCTTATTTCTAGTAAAAGGTGCTGGAAACAGTGGCAATGGGTTTAGGCAGCAAACGCAAGAGCCCTTGGCGCTACCGTTACTGCCATAAACTGTATGTTGCCCTTATCACAATTCCTATTGTTGTGGCTCTTTGCCTGTCGGTCATCATCATCACCAGGTCCTTCTTAGTGCTTCCAGAAGCCAACACTCATATTCTTCAACTTCCTGATACAAGTGATTTTATTGATGAAACAAAAATATTAGAGCGAGCAGAAAGACTAGCTGGGGCTTTGAGAATCCCAACAGTCTCATATGAACCAGATGTACAAGAAAAACAAGCTCTCTTGAAGCTTCATCAGTATCTTGAAAAAAGTAAGTTTTTTAGATTACTGTATGGAATTCTTTTCCTAAGGGTACAATAATTGAGCCATTTATCATGATTTGTGATAAGTTTTAAAAGTATGATCTCAGAGGAACTAAATACAGAGCAGCAACTTTATGGTGTGTACTGTGAAAAGTAGGAAACCTAAACTCTCTGGAATTAGTTTAAAAGCTCAAATCAATAGTTCTGGTATAGTGGTGCGCTCTAATTGAAAAGTCCTCTTTTACACCTAGACCAACATCTTCAGGTTCTTTAGTTTCAACCATGTAAAGTTCTTAAAAAAAGAAAGAAGTTATCCCACCAAGGAGACAATGTGATGAAACAAAGTAAGCAAATAAAAACATATTTTATCAATCCTAGGAAAACATAAAACTAAAAACAGTACCTCTTCCAATAGTCTCTGTATGTATATGATTTACTATAGACTGTAAAATATAAGTTCCCGATAATAGATCGTTTATGTTAACATCAAGAACACTCCTCATAACTTATATACATCAGAACGAATTTAATCTTCAGGTTATTCATTAATATTTGCTAATAATTATTTATAAAAGAACCAGGATGATGGGAAAATTAGCTCCCTGGGGTTTGACATGAAACACATATACAGACATGATACACATGCTCAGTTTCTCACTCTAAATACAGTATTTAGTTTGCAGGCGAGAATTCATTTAAACCAAAATAACTAAAACTGTGTCTACATTTTATTTATATGTTCTCAGATTTCCACTCTAACTTGTCTTTTTACTCCACAGGTTGTAAGATGTAAGATCGTAAACTGTACCATAGAGCATTGCTTTATTGAAAAGTTAGCTTTCGTAACTACAATTACTTTAAAACAAGATCATTCAATTCACTGTATGGCTATGCCATACACTTTAAGGATTATAAAGTGAGCTATAAAAGATCAATAAGCTCCAGTTAGAAGTAATGTTTCATTGTTATGTGTTACGTATAGCACGGTTACATATATACATATATAAATGCTATGAAAACAAAACAAACAAGAAACAAAATAAACCCACTAATAGTATTCAATAATGAAATAATAGAACAAGTTGCAATTACAAAATTTTTAGGTTTTTTTCATTGACGAAAATCTAAGTTGAGATAAGCATACTGATCATGGTACAGGTAAAATGGCAGGGTCTCCTCCAGATATAAGACGCAAAGAGGCACTTCTCAGAGAGTTCAAAAAGATCCTATCTACTCCGAATATCTCAATTTTGCAATATATCTTATAACTTGTAGAGTGACTTAAACCTAGAAAACCACTTCTTCGACTTGCCTCTTAAATGAATTTTTTCCAAAAACTAACTGGGCATTAATTTGGGATATGTTTGACAGTCAAACAAGTTCCTGGTACAGACCCCAAGACCATAATCAGTGGAATGAACCTTCCTTGTAAGGAATGGACTATGTTTTTGTACGGGTGTGGGAATTTGCAACTAATACAAATATAAGTGTGGAGTGGAAAATTATCATTCACGTGATTGTGGAGTTGAAGTTCAACCTATGGATCACATAGACAATGAGCGCTCACTGGGTTCTTTCAGTGGGGATTAGTTGGTCTTCATTAAATATGAAAAGCAGTTGTTGAATGGTTATGGAACCTGGATTTGGCTCTGTGACGGGAGATCGATATTTAAACATTAAGACACAAGTACTTAATATTCTATGTTTTATTTTATTTAACAATTGCTTATTGATTGATATGTTTTAAATTTTTAATAGTTTGGTGGCTGGCTTTGAAAGCCATACGATATATATATATATATATTAAATAAAGTTACTGTAGGTAAAGTTTCAGCATTTACAATGAAAAAATGTTATATCAAGATTACAATGGTTGATACAAACTATATATATAGTTGAACCAAAAAGTGGTTTTTAAAAATGACTGTCTTTGGCTTGACTGTTAAATATGAGCTAAGGTACATCTTAGAGCAAGAGGCGCCCCTAAAGGCGAACAACCCGGCCGGAATACTACTAGCCTTTTGCGTTCGTTCGGTCAAAAGACTGTCCTAAAAACATTAGCCACGCACAGTACAGTATACATATACAGGAAGTTTAAAAATACTGAGCCAAACAATGGATTTTGTTCAAGACATGAAAATAAACAAAACTTTTTCTTAAACAGTATTGTCTCTCTTGTTTCCTTAACCGTGTCTCTGTATGTTAGTACAGTAATTTTTATTTAAAAAAATAATATCTCAGAAACCATAAATGCCACAGGTCTTAAGATTTGCTTACTTACTAAAGCTAATATCATGTAAATGGCCAATTATTTTAAATTATTTATGTGAAAACATTAGAAAAATATTTATCTTACTTTTTAAATTTAAAAAAATCATGAACTAAAAACCACTGTAAAAAATTATGAAGTATTTTTAAGTTTTTTTCTATGTGCCACATGCTAATTGTTTACACAGTTATATAATTTAATATTCCACTGCTATTTTATAAACACGATTACTTAAACTAAGCCTACTAATAAATAGTTTATAGGAAAAAAATGTTTCTTTAAATTAAATTGCTTACGCAATATAATTTAATATAAATAATTATAATTATTTATCAAACGCCTCAAGGCATCCCAAACGAAACTAGATCACACACTGGCTTTTTCCTGTTCACATTTTTTAGACCAAAAAAATACTACTGGGGTATTTCTACATCGGAGGAACTTTCTTTCAGAATTCTTTCTACTGATTTCCTGGAAACTTTAGTGGCTTCAACAGCTTGATCTATTATTACTAACTTTAATTTGTTTTCTTCTTGAATATTATAAAAATAATTATATTCATTGAAAACTATTTCCCTACCTTGACTGTGTAAAACAGTTCCTTTATCACCTGATTTAGGCCTTATAATACCTAATAATCGTTATTAATATATCCACCATTATACACTCAATAAAACTTAATACTAGTAATCATTAATTAACTCAATGTATTCAACAGTCAACATAATTGCACTAATCAATAAAAATCACAGTTTACCTTAACGACTAACGATGGAATTAAAATGATAAATACTTGACTGTACGGAAAGAGAGAGACCGTCCAACTAAATAAATGTACAACGAGAAAAAGAATTTTATGAAAATACTGCCTTCAGACCCACCCCTCAGTTTCCGGGAATTCAATGTTTGCAGGCACTTTAGTACACAAAAGCAGGCAAAATGAGTAGTAGTACAACTTGCCTTTGGGATACTGTTGCCTCTACCTGGTTTTTGTTTTTTATTTATTTATTTTGTTTTATTTCTTCTTTTCTCAAAAATGAAGGGCATAATCATCCCTTAGACAACTGTTAAGAATGAAAATGCTTTCTTTGGGATGTCTAACTGTGAAGTTATTTGTTCCATCTGTACAACTCAGCCATACACACCTATACCAATACACAGAAAAACATATTAACTTCCCACCTGGTCAACCCTAAAGATAATATTTACCTTAAGCCATAGGCATATGAGGAATATGAAATATGCCTTATTCACCGACAATGTCAAAGCACCTATCTACAGTTATGCATATTAAATGTTTGGACATAAAAAGGAGATTATTGTAATAATACAATTGTAGCTATTTTATCAGAGATGTATTTTAATTTTCAAAAAAGTAAGCGTTTTAAGCTTTTTTACTTTAAATCATATGAATTTAAATTATTTAGGTGCCAAAATAAATTAGATAGCATGGTTTCTACATTATACCGAATGATGTTTTTAACAATTTTCTTTAGTAATTGCAAAATATTTTCATCATTATTTTGATTATAATTCTGGAAGGGTAGACAAAATATTTATAGACATGATAACATTTTCATTAAATTATAAAATGTATATTATAATTAGTCACATAGTCAGTATATTAGTCTACATTATTGAACGTGTTTATAAAACCACAAACTTTTTAATGTGTCAAATTCTAAATATTTTGTCACTCCCAACGTATTTCTGAACATGTTAGTCTTTGAAAGAAACTAAAAAGAGAGTCTAACTGTCAAATTATTTTTTTCCATCTGCCCAACTTTTTCCATATATATATTCAACTTTGCCCAACTTTCCCCCAAACCAGAGTTCCTCACTAGGATTTCATGAAGAGCCTTATTACTTGTCTCAAAATAATCTAAGGGCTGCAAGTACATATACATACAGTTTTTTCGTATGTTTTCTAGTATTTTGTAGGTCTCTCTGCTATTAATTTAGTATTTAATTCATTATAACTAAGACAAACAATTCTGAAAATTTGTTGTTGGCTTGTAAAAATACCAAAGCAGTTGTCACTGTAATAAATCATAGCACTTCTAAAACATTTTAAGGGCCCTAAAAATTGTGTTAAGGCCCGCGTAATGAGTTTCCCTGCCCTTGAGAAAAACAGTTGATGTGCTTTCCACCTGGTCCCTAAAGATAATATTTACTATAAGCCATAGGCATATAGGGAGTATGAAATATGCCTTATTCCCTGACAATTTCAAAGCACTTATTAACCCTTCAGGAGCTAATTTATATTCTTAACGTAACCATATATGAAACTTGGTTGGTTCACTACTAAATTTTTTACCAATATATAATATTATGCTTCAAAATTAACTATTATATGAAAAATGAACTAATATTTGCCGAAATAATTTTTTTTAACATTTTTTCCAAAAATAATACTTTGTGTATATACACATCATTAGATCTAAGGGAAATTGTTTTGTACATTTTTGCCAGTCAATTAGCTTGTTCTACTAAAATCAGTTGTTAAGTAAGTTTGAAATAAAATGCTAATTAGTTGTTAATTTCATTTGATTGTTTAATCTAATGACTAAAAATGACATTACAATTGTATTTAAGCATATTTCTCTTTAGTATGATGCCTCAAAGCAGATTTCTGGATGGAAGTGAGGCTTTTCCTGGCATGTTTTGCTAAAGTAAACATAACTAAACTACATAAATAAAATAACCAGAATAAATCGAATTCATGAGCCGAAGTAACTGATGTCTAAGTAAACAAAGTGTGCAACGCAGAATGCAGCAGACGATGGGCGGACGCTGTACTTAACAACGACACTAGTTTTAGAGAGAGAGGGTTGGAGAGGGTAGGGAAGGGATGGGAAGAGGGAGTCAGCAATGGTATTGGGTGGAGAGTGTGGTATTGGGTGAATAATAACGAATTGCGTGTGACTTTAAGAGGCAGGGTGGGGATCAAACAAACTCAAATTTCATATGTCGGCTATTCCCGGCACATGCTCGTTGAGCTAAAACAGTGTGTGTATATATACGCACACCGCTTGCTCAGAGAAAAATTTTTGTGTATTTAATTGGCATACACTCGCGAAAGGTTAATAGTTACGTCTATTTATTACCACCGTATGTGTATGGGCTGGTGGATGTGTCAATATTAGCGTACATGGTGGGTAATTCAATACAACCGTTCAATGAGGTTGTTTGCTCAATTTTCAATAAAAATCACAAAAATAATGATTATTTAAATCTCATGATATAAACAATCATAATCACTTATAAACCGTTATATTTTTATATTGTTAATAAAACTGATTAATCTTTTTTTCAGATTTTCCATTAGTCCATTCTTCAAAATTTGTCAAAAGAGATATCATAAATGAGTATAGCCTTTTGTACACAGTACAAGGCTCAAACCCTGGCAAAACTCCTTATTTACTGGCTTCACACCTCGATGTAGTGCCAGCTGATCCCAAGACATGGGAAGTTCCGCCTTACAGTGGCAATATCATTAACAAAACTTACATTTATGGAAGAGGAGCTATTGATGATAAGTCAGGTGTTTTGGTGAGTATTCACGTTATTATTGTATATGTTTAGTCATGCTCCTTTCATGACTTGTCCAATTTATTGATTCCTGGGTCTCAAAACGTTTGACATGTCCTCCAAAGTCACTAATAGTCCTAGACATTTCCGAAGATTTACACTGCTCAACACTCGAAGTGGAATACTTAAATTTTTAGTGATAATTATTTAATTCTTATAGTTTTCCTTGCTTGCTCTTTGGCTTTTTTCCACTTTTTGATGTTTCCATTCAATAACATAATTTATAGAAGAGAAAGTATGCAACTTAAGGTATTTATTAGCAACATTACTTTAAAAAAAATCAAACTAAATACAGTGTAGTAATAATTAAAAGTACTATTGAAATGTTGCGAAAAATTACCGTTTTATGTCCTATTGATATCAGTAGTGGACTCTCCTCCTCACCCTTTTACTTCCTCTCAGGTAAGAACATTCTTAGCATAGAGTTTATATTTTCCAGAACCACTTCTTGAGGAATATAACTCAATTCGATAACAGCCTATTGAAGCTCTTCAAAGTTTTCAGGTTTAACAGCATGACCCCCGATTTCATTCTCTAGACAATCCTACAAGTTTTCTATAGGATTACGATCTTACGATTGTGCAGGCCACAGCATACGGCAGATTGCATGTTAATGAAAAAAATTATTGATCCCCTTAGAGCATGTGGGGGTACACATCCCCAAATATTACAAGGTGTCTTAAGTACCTGTATAATGTCCCACTTCGAGTGTTGTTCTCAGGAAGTCCATCTCAATTATGGTCACTCGGAAAAGGAGCGGGGGGCTGGGACATTGGGGGTGGGACAGAGCTGGCAGACTAGCTACTTTGAAGGAGTGTGAGAGTTTCCTTAGTTTGTTAGATTATTTTTTTTTTGAAATTAATGTATATTAATTTAACTAAAAACTATTAGTGATCTATTTTTTTTAAGTTTTTATCATTTTTATCCTAATTGTAACAAAAAGAGTACCGGAATTTTAACAAGTTTTCATTGTGCATCAACTTTACACTTTCATTACTCAAAAACCCATCAATCTATCACATTTATAGTTTAATACATGGGTTTACTTGAATGATTTCTATAAGTATTATAAATTTAAGAATTTAAAATTTTTAAGAAAAAAAGTTGTTATTAATTTCTAGAAACATTTTCTTGCCTTCTAGAGGTCATAAAATTAGTTATTGGTCATGTTGTAAATCCCTATGAAATTTATAGTTACGATAAATTACTTTTATATGCGTACAGTAAGTATAAAAAACTGATCAATTTAAAATCATTTTAAATTAATCAGTTTAAATTTATTTAAATCAATTTCAAATCACTGCACTTACAAATATGGAAATAATATACCTATATATTTTATAAGGATTAAAGAGTGACCAAGTAATAGTTTTACAACCTCTAGAAGCCAAGAAAACATTGTTTCAGGAAATTGATAAGAATTTTTTCTTGGAATCTTAAAATACTGAAATTTATTAAAATTATAGAAAACATTTCTGTCAACCACGTATTAAAATATAACTGAGGAACATTAACGGGCATTTGAGTTATAAAAACAGAGAAAATAGCTAAAATGCAGGTACTTTTTTGTTCCAACTAGTATAAAAATTATTAAAGCTTATAATAAAATTTGAAAGCATATATTTTATAAGGTAAAATTAAACCAGGTAAACAATGGTGTGATTGGCTTGTTCATAGGCCTCTTAGTTTCTAGGTAAACAACCTTCAAACTCGAGAACACATAATGTCTATGCCAACAGTAATTATGCCTCTTTTAATAAAGAATTTTTGAACATAACGAATTTTCATTTGTTTCATTTCATATACTGAGAGGCATTCCATCTTACAAAGTTTTTAAAAGCCATTTTTTTTTTGTCCATCCATTGCAGATACTGTGAATAGTCACTGTTTTGATTTCGGTTTTTTGCTATTAAAATGTCATTATGAGCTAATACATTTTATAATATTGTTAAGGAGAAGTGTCAATACTTAGAAGATGGATGCACAGTGCTTCCTAACATCTCTACATTAACACATTCGCTGCTGATGACACGGCTCCACGCCACATTGTTAGTTTTGTGTTATTGCCTCAGTGCTCCCAGCATTTATTGGAGCGCTGTGATCCGTTGTGAGCACTCTACAAACGTTCTGTTGAACCAAATATTATACCGTTCGTTACATTTGAATATAAAGTATTCAAATAAAACCAAATATTTGTTATATTTCACCGCTCCTGGTGAAGATTATTATTTGTAGGTTAGGAGCGAACGTGTTAATAAACAACACAGCAAAATAAATATACAAAAAAAAAAAACAAGCACCTACTACTAAAAAAATGAAGATAAAATTCATAGAAAATACATTTAGTAAATAAAAAGTAATATATTTATATGGAGATGGGAAAACAATCAACTAGACTGTAAAATCATTTATTTAGTTTCAAATTTGAATATAGCTTATTAATCGAGTAATGAACCTTGACCTTGAATGGGGAAACTGGTATCCAGCTGATTTGTTGGTTTTGGCGAAGCGAGCTCAGTGATCCATCCTTCACATAATACACAAGTGAATCACTCCACTTATATGCCACATTTTATACTTTCCGTCCTCCCCATTACAAGTTTGAACACTCTTCCTGCAAGTTTTATTACTCATAAAATAAAAAACCTATACTGATCTATTAATATCAGTTTATGAATTCATTAAACCTATGAAAGTTAATGAAAATTGCCTTTATTGTTTATACAAATGGTGAGGTTAGGACTACATAGTCTTCTCTTACACTTAACCATGAGACAAGAGAGTTGACATAAGGGATATAGAAGTATAACAAACCGTTTTGATAAGCTGAATCTGTATACCAACAAGAGGAAACCCTTGCTGGTACCATGCAAGTAGAAATAATGATATATTACAAATTAAATTTGTCCTCTCAATCCTTATTACAGAACTTATTTTTAAAAACACAAAGAAACAAAATAGTTTTACTTAGTAAGTTAAGTTGTATTATTTATTAATTGTAGTTGTAAGTTTTATGCTGATTATAGCATTAAATATAGTTTTTCCATCGATTATGTGTTTTACAGTGTGGGGCATTTTTAGTATTGTTGTGGTTGAGTGTTGTGGCTTATTCCAGTGCTTGTATCATGTGTAGCTATAACATTTTTACTTTTACCCAAATTGATAAAATAATCATCATTAATGCTATAAAATTTAATAAAAGAACATTAAAGTCTTTCAATAAAAAAAAATATAAAAAAACAGACACCCCTAGGTTTGTGATTAGAAGACCTGTTTGTGAGCATGAACTTAATGTATGTCAAACTTAGATCAAATTAATATTCAATTCAGCGATGCATAAAAAAATTATTATAGAGTTAAAAGACAGTTTATAGTTATAACTATAAAAATGCAAATAATTAACGTTAACCTATTATAACATAGGTAACATTTAATTTACTATTATTTTAATACTAACACGAATATTCTGATTAATTATAGGGCATTCTTGAAGCACTGGAATACATTTTTGAGAGAAATGAGCAGCCTGTGAGAAATTTCTTCATTGCCTTTGGTCATGATGAAGAGGTAAGTTTTTGTTTAAAATTATTATTTACATATAGGAGCTCATAGATTGTAGGATAGTTGTTAAGTAGTTCGCTAATGTAAAGGTATGTTGTTACAGCTCATCTCATAACTAACAAATGAAAACAAATTATTTATTTTGTTTGATGTCAAATGTGACTTTTTAAGGAGATTTGAGCAAAGAGTACTGGTAATCAACAAATGTTAATGTTGTATAGAAATCATTGCTCAGGCCTGGGCTCTTGTGAACTGGCAGGTCAAATTAAAAAAATATATACGAGGTCTGTAAATTAAGTAATGAGACTGATTTTTAAAAAATTTTTTATTCAAAAAGAATTACAATTCTATATTGTCACCTTCAAAATAACTTCCTTCTGAGGCCACACAGCGCTGGAGATGTTTCTTCTACTCCTCATAGCAGTGCTGGAACTCCGATACTGGAATAACCTTCAGCTGGTCGGTTACAGCCGTTTGAATGTTTTCGACTGTCCCAAAATGATTTCCCGTGAGGTGATTTTTCAACTTTGGGAAGAGAAAAAAGTCACAAGGACTCAAGTCAGGCAAATAAGGAGGCTGAGGAGCCACAGGAATGTTTTTACTGGCTAAATACTCGTTTATTGAAATTGCTGTGTGACAAGGAGCATTATCGTGATGCAACACCCAGTTGTTCTTGATGTTTGGTCTCACACGAATGACCCTTTTTCGAAGTCTTTCAAGAACCTCTCGGTAAAAGAGTCGATTGACCGTTTGACCTTGGGGTAGAAACTCTTTGTGAACGATTCCGTGGATATAAAAAAAACAAATCAGCATGGATTTGATCTTTGACTTCGCCATCCTTGCCTTCTTTGGCCTCGGAGAGGTTGGAGTGTGCCACTCCATGCTCTGGCGCTTGGTTTCTGGGTCATACTCAAACACCCAAGACTCGTCACCAGTAATGACACATTCCAGAAAATGAGGGTCATTTTCAATTGAATCCAAAAAGTCAAGGCACCTTTCCTTCCTGATGTTCTTCTGGTCTTGCGAAAGGTTTTTTGGAACCATTTTTTCGCAGATTTTCCTCATCCCCAAGTCATTTGTCAAAATTTGATGAATGGTGGTGTGACTCAAATTTAACTCTTCCCCGATCATTCTGACTGTCAACCGACGATCTGAACGCACAAGATCCTGGATTCTGTCGACATTTTCATCAGTTCTTGAAGATGAAGGCCTTCCGCTTCGTGGTTCATCTTCAATCGACTCTCTTCCTTCTGAAAATGCCTTAAACCAACGAAAAACCTGGGCTCTTGACAAAACACTATCTCTGTAGGCCTGCTGAAGTTTAAGAAGAGTTTCCGTTGCACTGTGCCCTAGTCTGAAGAAAAACCTGATAGCACACCGTTGCTCGAAATTGATGGCATTCATTTTTAGAACACAACAGAAAAAACTGTTTCACAAAAACAATCGCTACGCACAACCAAATGACTCGAGCGAGGTCAAACTCGTACTGAAGGTGGATAACATGTTCCTCTGCCGCCCCACCAAGCCCCGCGCTTCCAGTGTTGCCAGATCAAACGCAACGTTGCCAGTCTCATTACTTAATTTACAGACCTCGTATATATAATTGTCCAATGTGAGTTGTTATTATGTTTATAACTGCGGAAATAAACAACTATAATATGTATCATATATTGTCTTAATAGAAAATGTCCCAGATTAATACATTATGCAGTTCACATTTTATTTCTGTATTGACAGATTATTCATATTATGTTGAAAAACCTATCCAAACAAAAGCCACATAATTTCATATTGCCCCTACATTCATTAATAAGCCTTCATTTCATTAGCGCTCAGGCATTAGCTGGAATTCGTTCATACATGGGCAAATGGGTCTAGAATAGCTGTACAACAGATTTTTCAAAAGGTTTTTGAATCATTGGAGTTTATTTCAAAGTTTGAAAAAGAAATAGAAAGAATAATTGCTTATATTATCACTGTGATATGATTACAAAATTGATGCTAACAAATAAGCTAAAACCTGTCTCACACTCTGACATCACATAATAATAATACTTTATTTGTCCTAGACTTTGTTTACAAAGTATTAACAATTTCAAACATCATGGTCAAGACCAAATCATACACATGCACAATGAAATATAAACTTAAACATAAAATAGAGAAATACAATACTGGAGACTTACTCAATTATAGTCTAAACCATCTTTATACCAGGGAGAAGCACAAAACCAGTAGTACAATTGTAAAAATAATAGTATTGAAATGAAGGTTAAATATTAAACCATACAAAATTAATGATCTATACCTATAAAAGGCAAATACCACTGACATACTCACTCATTGCTGTAACTAAAAAAGTACTAAGCCTATGAGGCTGAAATTTTGTAGCAAAGGTCTTATGTTGTAGACGTTCAATAAGAAGGGATTTTGAAAAATTCGTAGTAAATCGAAGATGGCAGCCTTTTTAGTGCCAAACATTTTAAATGCCAAAAACAGTGTTTCTCTAATTGGACTGTAAAGATTAAATTAACAGTTTTACAGCAAAACTAACACCATTTTGTGTGCCTGATTTGAGACGATCTACAACTTTGGCTCTATGACTTTTTGCTCTATCTCACTTCCTTCATCCTTAGGTAGAGCTAGATTTTAAATTTGTGCGTGTAAATCAAATTAGTTAACCCTTTAAGGACTTACCAAAAAAAAAAATTGTTTTCCCTTATCTTTCAAGTACAACATCTAAAATATTTAGGCTGAAATTTTGGAGAAACGCAAGTCTTTATACATTTGTTTATAACATCTGTTATAGTAAAGATACAATGGTACTTCTTTGACCAGAATGTTTGTAATTGAGTACTTTATTAAAATAAATGTCCAAAAAGTCATCTTATATTTTTTAAATATTTGTATTTTGTCAATAGAAAGTTTACTTAAAAAAATTTTTTGTACCCTTACAGCTCGTAAACAAAAAATATTTTACCTCTGGGAAACTGTTTTATTGCAGTCTAAACAATCACCTACAAAGACAGAAAAAATTATAACAATCCGATTGAAAATAAAAAAAATATAACATGAAATATTTTGTTAGTACTGTCAGATTTGTCTGTTAAAATTAGCTCTCTGTCTATTATTGTCAGTTCTTTTCATTGACATTTTATTCCAACAGCTGGTTCCAGACGTTAAAAAAAGCATTCTTGAACGTTTGCGTATCATCTTTGACGTACAAGTTATCGTAAGCAGTAAATTAGATGTTATATATATCAAACTTCGAATGACGGGATATTGTCATTCGGTCCTCAACGTGAATTTTAGTAATGACCATATTTCGTCATTTCGGTCCTTAATGAAAAAAACGCAAATGACGATATATATAGTCATTCAGTCCCCAAAGGGTTAATTTACAGCTTCTAAGAGTAGACTTACAAATTTTTCTAGACTGCGAAACTTTAATATCTAGGAGAACATACTGTATTCAATGGGAAAATATACAATTTAATCTGAACTCATGTATAGCCAGGTCATAGGACATGGCTAGAACAAATTTCACTGATTCAGGGTCAATTACCGTAATTTGCGCCCTCTAAAAGTAGACTTACAGATTTTTCTAGACTATGAAACTTTGTTATCTAGGAGAACAAACTGTTTTCAATTGGAAAATTAACAATTTAGTTTTAAAGCATGCATAGCCAGATCATAGGACATGGCTAAGCTTGGCGAGAAACACAATATTTTATTGATTCAGAGTCAAATATAGTACTTTGTGCCCTCTAAAAGTAGACTTACAGATTTCTCTAGACTTTGACACTTTTTTATCTAAGAGAACAAACTGATTTAAATCGGAAAATATACAATTTAATTTGACCAAATGCATAGCCAGTTCACAGGACATGGCTAAATATGGCGAGAAACCTGAATCTCACTGATACAATAATTTGTGCCCTCTAAAAGTAGACTTGCAGATTTATCTAGATTTTGAAACCAAGGGTCTTTTAGGTATCTATATATTGAAAGCCATTGACCACTCATCATTATTTCTGCAAAACTATACGTCCGATTGACTTAAAATTTTGTACATAGGTTTATATTGGCCCCTAGAGGCTCACTAAGAAAGGATTTCCCTCTCCAACATCAGAAATCAGTCCCACTGGCCTCCAAAATTCCCTTGATATTCTTATGGAGCTATATATTAATTGATTGTTGTATTTGATTAACAGCTGTTAAATAAAAACAAAATCAATAACATTGTGGTACGCTAAATTTTTAAAATTAAAAATAATTGAATACAGTAGTAAATTATACACAACATCAGCTGTTATAAATTGGATGTAAATTGGATACAGTATAAATTGAAAGCTTGCTGCACATTTTGATTATATAATCAAACTCAATATTACAACCGGCAAAGCGGTCGGGTACAGCTAGTATACCAATAAAATGAAAACTTTAATTATAACTAGTTTAAGTACAAAATAAATTTAAAACAACTACAATAGTTCATCAACAACAACTTAAAGCTATATTGGGATAACATAATTAGAATTAAAGCAAAGTTAACAGAAAAAGAAAGATTAAAAGTTAACAAATCCAATGCTAAAAAACTTATCAATTGATTAAAAAGGAGATTTGAGGAGCCAATTATAAAACCTTTTCATTGAAAATGTGTTTTACAATTAAGTGTTCTAATTTATTATAAATTTGTTAGGACAAGAATTTGTAGCCATTAAGAGTTTTACTTAACCTGTGAAAATGATGAAAGTTTTCATTTTTATTCCTGGTATTGTATTCATAAGTCAGAGGTTTTGATTGTTTTACAAATTTTTATTACACTTGTTACATGAGTAATAAAATGCTCATAAAACAATAAATGATACCATACAATCTTTATCTGGAAAACAAACAACTCAAAATGGACATCTGCATGTTAAGTACAAAACAAACTAACCAGACTCCCAACCAGACCCTTCTTATCAGATCAGCAGTTACCAGACTCCCAACCAGACCCGTCTTACCAGATCAGCAGTTACTAGACTCCCAACCACACCTGACTTACCAGATCAGCAGTTACGAAACTCCCAACCACACCCGACTTATCAGATCATCAGTTACCAAACTCCCAACCACACCCGACTTACCAAATCAGCAGTTACCAAACTCCCAACCACACCCGACTTACCAAATCAGCAGTTACCAAACTCCCAACCAGACCCGACTTATCAGATCAGCAGTTACCAGACTCCATACCAGACCCGACTTATCAGATCAGCAGTTACCAGACTCCCAACCAAACCCGACTTATCAGATCAGCAGTTACCAGACTCCCAACCAGACCCGACTTATCAGATCAGCAGTTACTAGACTCCAAACCACACCTGACTTACCAGATCAGCAGTTACCAAACTCCCAACCACACCCGACTTATCAGATCATCAGTTACCAAACTCCCAACCACATCCGACTTACCAAATCAGCAGTTACCAAACTCCCAACCACACCTGACTTACCAAATCAGCAGTTACCAAACTCCCAACCAGACCCGACATCAAATCAGCAGTTACCAGACTCCCAACCAGACCCGACTTATCAGATCAGCAGTTACCAGACTCCATACCAGATCCGACTTATCAGATCAGCAGTTACCAGACTCCCAACCAGACCCGACTTATCAGATCAGCAGTTACCAAACTCCCAACCACACCCGATTTACCATATCAGCAGATACCTCTAACTCAAACACAAGACTGCAATGCAAAGTACTACACTAATTTTCAAAGCCAGTACCTATTTCATGCTAAAGAGAAGGTATGAGTTTCCAATTGACCCAGGGCAAGTGACAGAAACCTAGGGGGAGGGGGGTTGACAAAGTTTAACAAATCTGTGTTATACTCTATGGACAACCCACTACTGCTACTAATCAAGGGAAATTTGAAATTCATTCAGTCACCAGCAGACTGAAGGGGTGCCAGTTACACTTGAAATCTGTGTTTTGTGTTTTTACTTGTATATGTCCTTTGTATTTATGTAAGATGACTTCTCTGGTTAATTTGCTAATATGCACTATCTCTCCTACTATATTGATTCCTGGCCTAGTTATACATAACCTATCCTCAAAATGATACAGAATTAATTTAAAGGACAAAATATGCCACATTGCATACAGCAGAGTCTGAAAATTACCAAGACCATGTCCAATTAAGTACTTACGACATTAATACATTTTTTGTATTGATAATCTGTAAACAAAATATATAATTACAATACCTTAGAAATAATTTATTTCTACTTCTTGGTATCAATTTAATTACTTTAAGGAAAATTTAATTCCTCTTTTCATGCTCGTCCTCATCTGGTGCATAAATATATGCCTTATATAAAGTATTATTATCTGTGGGGGTTTCTGCTTGTCTTATGATGGTGGTTATTAGTGTTGGAATGACATTCGGTTAGTATATACATGTATGGTTAATGTGGTACAATTTGTGTTTGTAAAATTATTTATCTTCTCATTGTAACATTTTTTATTACTATTATAGTAATTGACAACATTTACTGAACCTATTATATATTCATCTTAGTATTAGCTTACATTTGCAATCATTTTTATGGTATTTGCATAATAATTATTAAAAATTGCTTAGAGTTGGGCTTCATTTACAAAAATGTTGTTGTATATGTTGTATTTATTTATAAAAATTATGTATATTTTAGGGATGAAACTACTAATGTGCTTAGCAACTAATAAATAACTCTAAAATGTTTTTAATTTTCTTATCATTTTTGTTTTTGTTTTGGTTTTTTTATCAGGATTATTGCATTTTATCTTAAGTTAATTGTTATTTACTGTATTTGTGTTTAGTGTAATTTATTTGTATGGTTGCTGTCATTATTTTGTTTTTAATTTCTTAATGCAAATTTTGACGAGTCACATGTCCATATGATAATCAATCATTGTACCTCAGATCTTAAGTGATATGAAAATAAATAAAAATTAACAATAAATAAGATCAGGTAAATTGCTTAGTGAAGTAATAGAATAGTTTAAAATCACAATTTACAGTATTTATAATCTATCAAAATATCATTCAGAAGATACCTTGTATCATAAATTTCTTTTTTATTAGAACAAATTTCAATTTGCCCTAGTATTAGAATTGGAGGTTTATCAGCTTATACATGTGCCTTGTACTGAATTAAAATAATTGATATGAAATATAAATGCAAGTACTATACTGTATAACAGTAGTATATACTATATTTCTTTATAGATTTCTGGGCGGCGAGGGGCACAGGAGTTGGCTAAAGTTCTCGTCAGCCGTGGAGTTAAACATCTTGATTTTGTACTCGATGAAGGATTTCCCGTTATAGATTATCCTGACCTCGCAACAGATAAAAAAATTGCCATGTAAGTGAACACAAAATGTACAGAATATTTAGAATAAATAGTCAAAATATAAACAATAAGTGAGGATTCAATCACATAATTTGTTAAGTCGAGGGAAAAAATTATGAATAAAACAAATTGTTTTCTAAATAATTATTTTCAAAATACCAACCTGCAAGGAACTCACTAGTTTTTGTCTCACTAATTTATGATTTATATATATATGTTTTGTATTAAAGAATATTTCCTGTACTTAGTCAATAATTCAATTTTAGTGATTACCGTTATGGGATTGTGTAATGAAACATACGGAATAATTTGAAAGCAGGAGGCTGCAATAAAAATATAATGAGAACATATCTTTGCATAAAATTACAAACCAACTAAAGTGGCCGTACTAACGAATCAATTTAAGACCAGTAGTCTTTCTAATACTTGTATAAAAATTGTCAAGTAATTTATATGTAACATTTTTCAAATATATACAATATACAATACGATTCATAAGTGACTGTTAAAGAACTTTTTATTTATACTCTACATAGATGTAAATAGGGACAAGCTTAACCCGTTTTAGCCCAAATTAATTTTTTTCGGATTTTTTAAAATCCCAGTTAATATATGCTTTATTATAACTTGTTTACTATAGTATAACATTAAAATGTATAAAATTTAGCCAAACAATCAAATTACAGCATGTCGACATATGTCGACAGTGGGCATGAACGGGCACAGGTGAGAAAGTCGTCATATGTCGACAGTGGGAATGAACGGGCACATGTAGTTGTTATCTAAGCACTTTTATCAGCAATGGGCATACAAAAAGGAAAACAAGACGCTTAATAACATACTTAATTCTTTATTTGCCTTATTAGCAACAGTCTGGATTATAATTACATCCATAAAATTACATTACACTTTTACAGTATTTATTTAGGGTGTATGGAAAGCTTCAGCGCAAAGAATATGGCACCCAACTTGGCAAGCCTTACATCGTTTCCTTGTTGCTTTGGAACATAGTGCACAACGAATCTGCCTGTCAACTGTTTCTAGATGGTGATCTTTTCCACTAAAACGGATTTCAGGCAAAACCCTGCTGGATACTTTCTGACTTGGTCGTCCAGAGGTAGGGCGATGGATTGTACATGTTCCCAAGTAAGTTCGCACAACAGAGCGTGTGAATCCAAGTAAATCTAATTTGTCATCATTTCCTTTAGGCGTCATTCTATACAATAACCAGGCATTGTTCATACTGACGTTCAACATACATGCTACCATTGGCCAGTACCATTTTTTATTGCGAATGTGAATACAATATGTAGATACGTTCTCGTCTAACCTATCTACTCCACCCATGTTCATATTATACCAGTTAACACAGCTTGGCTGGGGTACGAGTATATGCTTTTTTAGGCTAGATGACCAACGTTTTGATTTTCCCAGGGGATGAACACCAATTGCTGTAGATGCAATAGTAAAGACACTATTGTCCATATATCTAACCAGCGTTATGTTAGTCTCTTTGTCAGTTAATTGGTGAAATGTCCCTCTCGGTTCTTTTTTTAAATCTTGTGGTAAACTAAGAGGAGCATTCTCCACTCTGTCGACCCTTATTGTGCCAGTGCCATCACATCCATGGGATTTCAACGATTCTAGTAGTTTGAACGAAGTAAAAAAAATTATCAAAAAATAAACTATATTTCTTGTCCTTGGGAAGCTCTGAAATGAGATCAATGACAACTGAGCCTCCCACACCAAGCTCAGGAATCGTTGCTCCAGTTGCTTTGCCCTGGTACGGCTCTGCTTGAATAGCATAGCCAAGTCTTGTTGCGAGTATCCACACTTTATATCTAAATCGGATAGGCTTCCCATGTATGTGTTGTTTGGCGCCATGCCTTCCAAAGTATGGCACCATTGACTCGTCGATGGAGAGGTAGACATCCCCTGGAAAGTACTGCAGCCATCGCTCATTCAACAAGGTCATAACATTGCGAACTTTGGCAAACTTGTCATTTTTGTATAATTTAGAATTTTCACAGAAGTGAATGTTCGTCAGGAGTTCTTCAAAACGGTTCTGTGACATTGCACGGGAAACAGCCTTATGATGTGTGTCCTCTGCCGTTTCCCAATACATTCGATAACGAGCCATGGTGTTATAACCAGATAGAAAAAGAATTGAAAAAAACAAGCGTAATTCGTGTTTTGATGTTACAAAATTCTTTTTTCCTGTCTCTAGGGCATATTGATTACTACAATTAACAATGTAATCTAAAACTTCATCGTCGAAGAAAAATTCGAATAGTTGTACAGGAGAATAATCATGAACAAGAAATCAGCCCTAGCAAACTCTAGAGCAGCATTGTTACAAATGTCTTTTTCTTCCCATACACGTATCTTCTTATCTATTTTGGCCTTCTTAGGCTTGCTCACATCATGCTTATTATTAGTTTTATTTTTAGTTTTTTTAGCCATTTCAGCTCTACTATTTTCTTCTTCTTTGTCTTCCATTTCTTTCTGGCTAATTTCTTCAGGTATTTCACCAATTCTTACTGTAACTAATCCTTCTTGAGTTATTCTTTTTCTGGTCAGTACACCGCCAGCTCGAATCTGGTTACCAGACAAATGATTTAAATCTCCCGTATCATCTTCATCAGAATCACATTCACTAATTGCCTGATTTTCTGGTGGCTCAATAAAAATTGTTGGATCCATAATATCTTCATACTCTTCTAAGATACTGGTGATGTCAGCTACAGTCAACCTGAAAAAAAAATACTATTTGTTGTAACGAGCCTAGGCCTTGCCGCTCGTTCCCACTGTCGACATTTGTCAACATCAATATTTGCACTCGTAAATCTGGGTCTGAAATCTAGTTTATTTTTCCAATAAAAGGTAAACGAATCTACACTTACCTAATAACACATTACACATAGTAAAAAGCTAGTATTATTTATGATGTTGTAATACACTTACCTTTCGTCCCGTTCCATGATGACGCGGACAGTCAATCATAAGATGTCACTGCACAACAACTACAAGCACAATACTGACATGGCACATTGTCTGCTAGTTCAGGGATACCAACATGACACCAGGAGGCCACCAAAAAAGATTGTACTCAGTCAAAATATCCCTCACGATAATTTTATTTTTCACGTCAACAAATGTCGACAGTGGGAAGATACGGGTTAATAATTTATATCGTTTAAAGTAATTACCCTATTTTGTTTGTTTGATTTCCAAACATACAAGTATCTTGTCAAAAAAATTTAATTGTTAACCAACACAAATCATACATACAATACAAAGCATAATTTTATGTCATATCTTTCCCACTTTGTTTCAGAATTTGAAAAACATACATATTACATGGTTTGCAAAGTAATACATACGTTTAACACTAACCAAAGAAGCACGTTCAATCTCTTAAAACTTCAACTTAATTCTTAAAAGAAAATAAACATTTTTTAATACAATGTGTGCTTTTAACATGTTTTTTACATTACAATATTTATTATATATCTAACTTCTTTCCTAATTCCCACACATTTCAAGTCTTGATTTCGCAAACTTGTTGAGTTTATAATTGTAATAATAGTTGAAAAATTAGAAATCTAGAACTGTTGTATGTTCCCCGGAACTACATGATTGGACAGAATATCGTTCAATACTTGTCAAACAGCTACAAAAGCGTTGTGGTTTCTCCACAACATTTTTCAGAGTTAACACTACATTATAAGATAGGAAGTGACTGAAATTACTCCACAGAAGTATTGTTAGAAACGCAAAATGAAATAAATAACTCTTAAGACACATGATGACACAGAAACACGTTAGGTTGGCATACCGACCCCGATCTGAGTAAACTGGACACCACTCCTGCCACCAGGTGCGTTATTATCAGTAGGTTGTTTGAATATCCGATAGGGGCTGCTTCTTGTGGCCACACAAATATATTTTATCAACTGGTTAGTAAATCCTTTTCGCTTGCTGGTACTTCCTTATTGTTGACACTCTAGTCAGTCACGTTTTTATCTTTTGATCTTAGTTTAGACTGAAATTTATAAATGTGCTTTGCCTTTTTCACTTCTAAATTTAGTTTTTTATTTTTTTAGAACTGTTGTTTTAATATTCAATAAATTGTTTTTGAAGGTTTTTTTTTATTAAACCCATAGTGAATTACCTTAAAAATAATGTATGTATTGAGCTGTAAAGCTGTAAAAAACAATCTGCAACTTGTGTAATTTTGATTTAAGAATTGGGGTCACTGAAAAGGGTTCGTTAACACTGGAACTGAGTGTGGCCGGAAGTCCAGGCCACTCCAGCATTCCTCCTTCTGAAAGCCCCATTGGAATTCTGGCTTCAGCAGTTGCAAAACTTGAAGAACACCAACAACCTATAATGTTTGGCAAAGGCCCTGAGTATGAAATGATTCAGTACTTGGCTCCATTTGTAAGTAAATCCAACATCATCTTTTTTTGGATAGAAATATTAACGTCTTGCTCAGCTTACCTAGGAATTATACAGTGTGCTAATATTTCAATTTTATTACATCATTTATCTTCAAGGAAAACAGTAAAGTGTATAAACAGCATAATTGCATTTTAGAGTATATTTGTTATGAGTTTGCTGTGGAGAAGCAGAGAATTTGACATGAAAGCACTTGTTGTAATATTTTAAATGTTTTACTTGCAGATTTTCCAAGTTTGTGGTATTGACAGATTACGTACAGTGGTATTGACCCACCCACCCACCCATACACGTACAGTGGTATTGACCCACCCGCCTACCCATACACGTGCAGTGGTACTGACCCACCCGCCCACCCATACACGTACAGTGGTATTGACCCACCCGCCCTCCCATACACTTACAGTGGTGGTCAATACCACTGTACGTGTATGGGTGGGTCAATACCACTGTATGTGTATGGGGAGGAGGTTACTGTTTGGGTCTATATTGTTTCTACCACTGTACCACTGTACGTGTATGGATGGGCGGGTGGGTCAGTACCCCTGTACGTGTATGGGTAGGCGGGTGGATTATTCATATGGAAACAATGTTGGAAATAATAGGTAAATTTAGTGTACTTAACAAAACAATATATATCAGTTCTTATATCTCTATTACCAGAAATCAGAATATTCTTTTGCCTATATAGGTAAGGATGGCAAATATTTTCAACAAATCGATATATCCCAAATCAAATATGGATCTAACAATAATATCGAAAGAAAAATATCGATATATCAGGTAACCAATATATCAAATTGTAAATGATATATTTGTTTAAAAATTATACAGTAACTCTCGTGTCATGACCATAAATACACTCATTTTATGGTGTCACTATTTATAATAGCCTATTGAATGTAAAAATTAAATACGTTTATCTACACGAAACAAGTTGTGGTCTGTGGGGTTGAATTAAAATATTCAAAATAAAAATAATTAATTATACCTTTAATTGTTGTGTTAATTACAATAGAATAATGTAATAACATTGTTATTTTTGTTTTTCACATTTAAAAATGTGATTAGGCTTCTTATAAACACTAAAAATTAAACAAATTAATTTACTAAACCTACTTCCAATACTTTTCAAGTAAACCATTTAAAAATAAAAGTTTGGAAATGAATTTTCCACTTAACCTCACGAAAAAAACTAAATAAAGTTACTTTATTATTTCAATGCATGTTTTGTAGGCAAAAGAGGCAATTTAAATGTGTTTTTTAGAATCATAATGATTTTGAGGAGAGAGAATAACGTCAATATTTAGTGATATGATATATCAAACCAAAATATCAATTTGGCCGATATTATCAAAAGAAAATATCGATACAATATATCGAAAAATATATATCGTTGCCATCCCCAGATGTATTTTTACAAGTATTTTAATCGATCTGTACCAATGTGTGAACCATCTATAAAAATTTAAAGTAAAATAACAAATTTGAAAAATCATTGAAATAACTACTACCAGAAAACACTTTGAGAGTAGATTTCCATTTGAAAATACTTACTTTAAATAATCTTAGTATATTGTTTAATCCTATATTAGTCATAGTTCAACCCTAGTTCTTTGGTTCCAATACAGGATTCAGATATCCTTTATTCATTTACTTCAACATTATAATTTTAAAAGCCAATCATTTAAAGTCACAAATGGTGGTGATTGTCCAGAAAGTTTAGTGGAGCAAATCTTGTGTTCAGTGGAGGTGTGCTAGTCTCGATCTCTCGAAAAATTTGTCAAGGCTGTATAACGGCTCATCAATTAACCAATTCCACAACGTCTTCCTCAAGGACTCGTGGCATCCTTCCTTGACTCCTGTTAGTAGGATGTTGTAAAATATCGTGCCAAAATTGGAGGGCTTCTTGGAGAAGATGGTTAGCATGTAAAACGATAGGCTGAAGTCTTGAGCATGTCTGGTGATATATTCATGGACACTGTTGTGTTTGACCAGATCCAGATTAACCACCCATAGAATAACCTCTAATAAGAAGGGAGAAACCGCTATCAACAGTCCAAAGTCTTGAAAGGTGACTTTAAAAGTTTCATTATGCTAAAAACCAACCATGATCCCGATAGCCCTTTTTTGGAGTACCAGTACTCAATGCATATTGCTGGTCCAGAACGACCCCACAGAACAATGCCATATTTGAGGTGGTATTCAAAACGGGCATAGTATATGACCTTCTTTGCTTGTAATGTGATTTTCATAAGTTTTCAAATAAATTTATTTATAAAATGGTTTAGTGAAAATATTAGTAAAACTGTGGAAATGGACTACAGTACAAACTATGCATTTTGTAATATGATATAATTGATTGAATTCCCACTAAATAATGCATATTGTATTAATATAAAAGCCAAATACGATTGACTGACTGATTAGAATTTCTAAAAAATTATGAAGCTTCAGATCATCAGACATGGCTCAAATGTTCTTAACAGGCTCCAGATGCATTTTAAGAATGGATTAAAAAATATTTTATCTCAATGACCTACAGTAAGGTAGATAATAAATATCCAGATACCAGCCAATTTTATTTAACTGATAATATAAACATCAGTTAAATAAAATTGGGGCAGAATGTGGAACTGACCACTCATTAGTTGTAGTGAAGATGACACAAAGAATAGCTACTCAGAGACGAAAAGAGGAAAGACAAGAAAGACTTATAGACACCAAGAGGCTCAAATGCCACAGTATAGTTGAAAATTTTAAACTTAAACTTGAAAACAGATTCAAACTTCTAGAAGAGGTGGACGAAAATGATAATATAAACAATAACTGGAACAACTTCAAGGAAGCAGTTTTAGACTCGGCAGAAGAAGTATGTGGCAGAAAGAAGATGAAAAAGAACAAAAAGCCATGGTTTGACCATGAATGTGAGCAAATGGTTGAAGAAAGAATTGTTAGGAAAAAGACCTGGATGAATAGTAACAGCATAGAACACAGAGAGAGTTACAACAAGTCAAATAGGGATACCAATAGGTTATTGAAGAGGAAAAAACGGCTATATATAAATAGCTTGCTGGATAAAGCCGAAGAAGATAACACAACAAACAACTCAAGAGACTTCTTTAGAACAGTAAGATTTTTCAAAAAAGGATTCACCCCCCGCTCTTACGGAGTTAAGAGTAAAGATGGCACATTAATTACGGAAAGCCAAAAAGTCCTTGAAAGGTGGAAAGAATATTTCAGTGATCTACTTAATGTCAACAGAGGAGATGAAACAACAAAACAAGACTATTACCATGTAGCTATTACCATGTACAACCAAACCTGGAACCACCAACCAAACAAGAAGTAGAAAACGCAGTAAAGACACTAAAAAATAACAAGGCTCCAGGAAAAGATGAAATTACAGCAGAATTACTAAAAAAAGGAGGAAATGTAGTAATTGAGAAACTGTGGAAGTTAATACTTAAAATATGGGAAAAGGAAGAAATGCCAACTGAGTGGCAAGAGGCAGTAGTTGTACCCATACATAAAAAGGGAGAAAAAGAAGAGTGTGGAAACTATAGAGGCATCTCATTGCTAAGTATCCCCTATAAAGTCCTGACTAAAATTATTCTAAATCGACTTGAATGCTACTCAAACGAAATAATTGAAGAACACCAGGCAGGCTTCATCAAAGGTAGGTCCACTACAGACCAGATATTTTTACTGAAAGAAATTGTAGCCAAGTACTGGGAATATAACAAAGAATTTTATGCCATCTTCATTGACTTCCAAAAAGCTTACGACAGCATTGACAGAGAAAGATTATGGGTACAGTTAGAAAAATTTGGGGTCCCCAGAAAACTGATAAACCTGTCTAAAATGAGTGTTACCGAGTCAAGATGCTCCGTGAGAATAAATGGACAAAACAGCGAAATCTTCAAAGTAAACTCAGGAGTCAGACAGGGGGATGGCCTTTCCCCAATATTATTCAACATGGCCCTAGAGGAGGCCCTTCAGAAGACAAAAGAAATGAACCTGGGTGTTAAAGTCGGAGGAAAACTGAACATTCTAGCATTTGCAGATGACGTAGCTATAATGGCAGAAAAGCTAGAGGATCTAACTACGCTGACCAAGGTCTTCATAACAGAAGCAGAAAAAATAGGGCTGAAGACAAACGATCCAAAAACCAAATTCATGCACTTTACAAGAGACCAAAATTACACCCAAGACCCCCTACGAGTTGATGGTCATGAATTCGAACAAGTACCGGAATTCAAATACCTCGGAGTCACAATTTCAAATAAAAACGCAGAAGAAATTGAGATACAGCAAAAAATAAATTCAGCCAACAGATGCATTTATGCATGCAATAGATTACTATCTTCCAAGTCATTATCACACAAAACAAAAATTAGGTTGTACAAATCAATAGTCATCCCAGTTTTGCTCTTTGGATCTGAAACGTGGATACTAAATAAGAAAGAAGAAGAAAAAACTAATTGTCTTCGAAAACAAAGTCTTGAGAAAGATATATGGGCCCACATATGACCAAGGGGAGTGGAGAAGGAAACATAACAGGGAGATTAGAGACCTGTATAATGACGCAGACATTGTGAGTGAGGTCAAAAGTAGAAGACTAAGGTGGGCTGGGCATTTGTTGGGAAGGAGAGAAGAGTCCCAACTAAAGAAAGTTAGCAAAAATAACCCGGAGGGAAGGCGACCTCGTGGGAGGCCAAAACAAAAATGGTGGGACCAGGTTAGGCTAGATATACAGCGAGTTGGAGCCATGGAAGAGAATGCAGAGGACAGGTCAATCTGGAGAGGCTTTGTTGGTGCGGCTAAATATCATCTGCGATATAAATGGCCCTGGGAGTAAGAGTAAGTAAGTAAGTAAGTAAGATACTATAAACATACTCTTTTTTTGCCTTACTGTATAAATGTCGTATATTGGTCAGCCTTTGTTACAATTCACTATACGAATCAGAGAGCTCACTACGATGCAACTTGACATAAGAGGTTATTTTTTTAACATGAGTCTACAATTTTAACAAAATTATGAATTGTTAAACAAATTGTTGATTGCTTAAGTAAATATAAGTTTTCCTGTCTAATGTTTTGCATTAATTTAATACATTTTCAGTTTTTTAAGTAGCCACTGTGATTAACTTGGCTAGCACTCTTGATCGACTTGGGAAGCATTAATAATCAACTTGGGAGCCACCTATGATTAACTTTGGTACCTACCCTGATTAACTTAGCTAGCACTCGTGATCAACTTAGGCAGTATCCCATGATCAACTTAGGTAGCAATTATGGTCAACTTGGGGTGGGTAGCCTCCGTGATCGGCCTAGGTACCACCCGTGATCAAATTGGGTAGCCACCATGATCGACTTGCCTAGAACTCGTGATCAACTTGGATCGCTACTCTACTTAGGTAGCCCCAAAAAGGGGTTCTGGGACGTACCTGCAGCAACAAAAACATAACTCCGTAGTGAAGCAAAGGTACTTTCAACTAGTATCTTAAACAGGTTGTGTTCTAAGAGTAATTCTTTCTAATAAATGATGTTTATGATCCATACAAGGTAGTTCTTTTCATTCAACCACTTGCTTTATTAAGGACCTTCACCTGAATGATTGCTAATACACTCTCAAATTCCTGCTCTTTATATCCAAGGACTTCAGATAATGCAACTCAATGACCAATTACACCTTAACTCTATCTAACCACTATCAATAAAAAAATAGATCATTCAACATAATGCTTGTCTCTTTCACAGGTTTCATTTTGGCATCGGTTGTTATTCAGTAACTTGTGGCTGTTCTCTGGGTTGATTGCAAGTGAAATGGATCAGAACCGAGCAATGAGGTCTTTTGTTCGAACAACTACTGCTGTTACTAAGTTCAACAGTGGAATTAAGGTAATTTGTCTGTTTAAAAATATGATTCTCTTATGTAAACATGATGTGGTCTAAGAACGTAAACATGGTTTACTAAAATCGATCACCATGCACTAGAGCTGTCTAATATTGGTAATGGCATATTTGCAAGGATTGTAAAATTGTTGTATATATTAGTGTAAATAAGGGAATTGTTCAGAACATTCTGGATTTTTCTATCTGAGTTCTTCGTCTAATGAAAAATTAACCTGAAACAGAAAAGTCACAATCTAATATGCACGCTTTAGATAACTATGGTTGACTAACCATTGGTCCGACGACCTCATACATTTTTCTGTATTGCGTTGTGATTTTCGGGTAATTTGCAGACATTATTTATAAAATTTCTAGAATGTAAAACCCTATTTATTTTAACAACTCACCATTGTACTTTATTGATTTAAACCATAGAAAATTATATTTTTTTGTATATTCAGACACGTTGTATTTTGAAGAATTATTTTCTAAAAGTGATAAAGGGGTGGGGTATACGTACAAAACAATATTAATTTTGTCAACAAAAAATTCCAAGATAGACAAAATATTGAAAATTTACAGTAGTTTCAGGAAACATAAAAATATGACATGATGTATCGATGAAGAAAATAAATGATACAACAAAAATTGCAAGTAACAGCATAAATTTGTAACAGCAGGGACTACATTTTTAAAAAATCACAAAAAAATGTTGTATGATCACCAGAAAGTTGTTACTATAATAGTACAACAATTTACTGAGAAACATGCTGTATGTAATAAATTTATAAGTTGAAAGTTTGGTTTCCATTAAGTGGCTGCCTAGGGATTTGTTAATGATTGTTGAAATGTCTTCTATACTGAATGAAAAATATTCTTTATTCACTGTGCAAATTTTAATGTTGATATTGAATTTATAATTTATTAAAAAATACACAGAAAATGCTGTTGAATTTGGAGTTCAAATAAATAAAATGGAATTTTTGAAAAATATGTTCGAAAATAAAAAAAAAATCACTTTACTCTTCACTTTTGTTATTCTACTTTATAGTTTCCACCGTCATTACAAAAAACAGCCTGCAATATTGAATTCAGAAACTCTTTTCTTTTCTAATGCAATTTGAATTTCGTTTATATCCTCGATTAGTGAATTATAACAATTGCTTACAACATACAGCACAAAGTCAACATAAATATATCAATATTTTAAAACTAAGCTGTATTGATTTAATATAATGATTTTAAATTGATCTAATTAATTATAATATATATTTTTTTAGGACAATGTCATACCTCCTTTAGCAACAGCAATTGTTAACCACAGAATACATCCCGCACAAACAGTTAGTCAAGTTGTACAACATGATAGAGAAATAATATCTGATCCCCGTGTGAGAATTCGAATCAAAGTAGCACGTGAAGCCCACCCAGTGTCTACGTTCGGCTCTTCTAGCTTGCAGTTCCAACTAATGGCTTACACTATCAAACAAATTTATCATGATGTTGTAGTTGTTCCAGGTAAGTCAAATATAATAAGAAATTAACTAACAAAAACAAAACACAGGAACAACACAAATATGGCAAATTGACGACGTGACATTAATTAATTAATTATTGTATTGAAACACAGAGTTCCTGATGCAAGACAATTTAATATACATGACTTTATTGTGGTGCTGGCTGATAGTGTGAATATGTGGCGCTAAAAGGCAAAGTTTCATTTTTATTTACAATATTTTTTCAATCCAAGCTCATCGATCCAGATTATTTGGAGTCCAGAGTAGGTTAATCTGGACTGCTTAGAATATAATGTTATGTTAATGACCCATCCTCCCACTCATACGACTGCGGTGGTCAAAACCATTGCACATGTATGGGTGGTCAGGTAGGTTAACGCCACTGTATGGGTGGATGATTGGGTCAACATTGTACGTGTATGGATAGGTGGGTTTCAATACTACTGTATGCGCATGGATGAGTGAGTGAGTCAATACCACTTTATCTCTATGGGTGAGTCATTACCACCGTACGTGTATGGGTGGGTGGGGTTTGGGAGGGTGGTGATGACCCTCCTAAAATGTCTTTGTATTGACTTAAAATCTTTTAAATTCTGTCTGTTACACTGTAAAGGTGATATAACACACTCTCTTCACATTATTTTGTAACTTATATATTTTACTATATTAAGGACAAGTTTATCCAGAATGCAGCTATCTGAAGTACCACGTTATCCAAAATATATAGAGTTAAATATTTTTTGTAAACCAATTGTTAGTTATAAAACAAGAATTTAACCAATTAAAACTTTGTATGAGTTGTTTAATACATTACTAGAGTGTGAAAAGCATGCTATCTGACTATAAAATGTTTATCTTCATTGAACAAAGGACACTGCAAGACAACTATGCTAGGCGACGCTCTCTCATTGTGCGTGTGCCATGCTGCCAGCAGCCAGACTGTGTTGCCATTGTCTGCTGAAGTCTGTGGAGATTTTTCACTCTTGCACCTTGAAATTGCAGAGCAACGCCAAATAAAGATCAAAAAACCTACAAGCTAACAGAAATAATATACCAATTTATACATCATTTCACTTCCTACAATAGGACATGAATATTTTCCCCAAGAGCTAACAAAAAACTAAAATAATTTCAATGGCTTTGGTGGATCACTCATAGCACAAGACAACCCCACAATGGTCCACGGCAAACATGTTAATTAATTAAGTAGTTGAGTAATTAATTAATATTACAAAGAATCCACTTAAAGAAATTGTTAGCAAATAATTATTGAAGTCCAGTTCTTGAATGCATGATTCTACTATAATCTTTCTTAGAATATTAACAGAGACTTGTAATTTTAAGGAAATAATTTTTGATCATATGGTGGAATTTGTCCTTACGATATTAATTGATGTAGAAATTCAATGACAGTGCCTCAACTTGCCTTTCCAGATATTACGTTAATCCATAACTCATGGGTCAGGATTCCCTTGTATTGTAGCTCAATCAATCAATCAAAATTACTTTATTCATGTCAGTACATGTTGTATATTTAAATGGTATCACCACGTAGGAGTAGTGGGAGCTGTTTTTCTTTTGTTTGTGTATATCAAACAAAATAGTTTCAAGCAAGAAAAGATTATTTTTTCAAGAAAATAAATAATTAAATAAATTAATGTCATTTGTTTTTGGTAAACATCTCTACCTTAATGTGTTGGATGGTTGGTTATTTTCAGATTAATTAAGTTAAACCTGATGTAAATTATTTTCATTGATTATGAAAAGCTGATGCACTTTTTTTATTTTCTGTTCCTGAGATAATTGACACAGATAATATGACTACCAATACGACTCTCTACATGTATGGATGGGTGGGTGAGTCAATACCACTTTACGTGTATTGTAGCATGTACAGTGATACATCTCTCACCCATTTAGTACAACCATAAGCCATCTTCCCACCCTCTTAGACCAAATGAGTGACCATAAACCCAACATATACATTATTTTCTTACGTTTCTTTATAAAACACAAGACCGGAGCGAGCTTTATAAAACACAAGACTGAAGTGAGCTTTGTAAAACACAAGACTGGAGTGAGCTTTGTAAAACACAAGACCGGAGCGAGCTTTATAAAACACAAGACTGAAGTGAGCTTTGTAAAACACAAGACTGGAGTGAGCTTTGTAAAACACAAGACTGGAGCGAGCTTTGTAAAAAACAAGACTGGAGCGAGCTTTGTAAAACACAAGACTGGAGTGAGCTTTGTAAAACACAAGACTGGAGCGAGCTTTGTAAAAAACATAGTTAGAACATGGCTTTTAGTTATAGTAAGATTTTTAATGTACTGATTTTTTTTAGGAGTATTCATAGCGAATACAGACACAAGGTGGTATCTCAACTTTACATCCAGCCTGTACCGGTTTGTGCCCACAATCATAACCCCTGAGGACCTCACCAGATACCATGGCAACAATGAAAGAATCTCTGTAAAACACTATCATCAAGCCGTTAACTTCTATTATAGGATCATCAAGAACGCTGACTTGATTTCTCAGTCTCCAAACACACTGACCTCCACACCTCATTCTCAACTCAAGGAATTGTAACTGGTAGCCTTTTTTATTAGATTGTACCATATTAAAGTAACCCTCACATAGTAGATCACCTTTATTGTAAAACCAGTAGAGAAAAAGTGTTGAATGGCTATTTTTTTGTGTTATAATCTGGTATAAATGAAATTTAATCTTTGTTGTTCGCTTGATGTTATGAAATAATTTTTGTTGGTCTTGTAGCTGTAAATCACATTCATATTCACACTTCATTTACTGATGTTACTGTTGTGAAATTTTATTCCTGTTAAAATGAGCTATTTTTTGAGTAGATTAGTAGCAGCATTTTCTTGAAGTGTAGGATTGGTTTAGTTATAAATATTAAGTTTTCAAATTTTCTATATGACTAAAAATAATTAGTTTTGTTAACTATACAACAGGCACTCATCGACATTAAACCCCGAATAACACACTTCAGTAATGATGAAATATCTATTATACAAGTAAAAAATACTGTATTTTAATATTAAATGTTACTAATAGTGCAAAATTGTAGACTGAATTTGAACAAACAGCACGAGATTGTTTATATTAAATAGAGATGCTGTGAAGGTACAGGCATGTATTGTGGTACTGGCAGAGCTTCCCATTACAGCCAAGATATAAATTATGAGCTAATAATAAGTTCTTTATGAAGATTTTATTAAAAACCTTTTTGTAATAAGTTTGGGCACAACTTTCAGTTAGAATTGTGATTGTTACGAAGTACAATAACAATAAGTGATTAAACAAGAAACTGGTAGTTTTATTTAATTGTTAGTCAGCTGATGTTTTATGGTTACTCATTAATATAATACATGTGAGAGAAGTCTTGTTATGCTTTCTGAATGAAAAATACATTGGATTGTCAATTGTTTTATTTAATTAGAAACTGTCTACTTTATTTTAAATTGTATTATTTTGGTCATTACCTTTTATTAAATATGTTTGTCCAAGGTTCAACAATTTCTGTTTTTATATAACAAAACAGTAGGAAAGCTTTTTTATGGTCATGATGCAGAATACAATGAGCAAATTGGGTCCGGGAGTTGTTCCCCACTGAAAGATTTTATTGGTTAAAAAAATAAACTACTATTTTTTAATACAAATTATTTATAAAATACTCAATTTTGAATGCAATGTGATTTTGCCAGCTTTCCATTTGGAGAAAATATCAGAAAGATAAATACATTTCTGAAGCAATAGACAGTGATACTAAAGGACCTCACTGTAGCTGTTCATCTCCTTCTATTAAAAATGAATTGACAATTTTGAAAATTGTTGAATGAAATTTACTGTTGTTAATAGCAGTATTCAATAATCAAAATTAAAAATTACAAAAATTTTTGAAGTAAAAAATATTATCAAAACAGAAATGAAATTTTAAACACCTTAAATTTAGTTAGTACCTAGACAAGAAATTTTAAGCAAAACTTTAACATTCCCTTTTGTGTTAGAAAAGGTATTTTTGTCACCAATTATTTTCTTCTCAATATGGCTGGTTTAATGGTCATTATAGTATAGAACTGTAATTGTTTTGCTTTTAATTATTGTAAATTTAATTTCAACTTTATTTGTTTTGTTTATTTATAATTCCTTGTAATAAAATAAGCTGTTTAAAAGTTAGTACTGCACTAAGCCAAATCCATTTCGTGAGTTTGTACTTATATTATTTAGTGATATTTATTATAAATTGAATTCCGTTAAAAGGTATTAACCAAGAATTATTTTTTTTTTTATTATTCTTGATCAACTTTGTTTTTTAACATGGTAAAGAGATAAAACACTAGATTGCTTCACAAGAAAAACAGACCAATAAGCACAAATGTTATTTTCTTTTTGTTCCATCTTAGTGAATATGTTGATGACATGATACATTTTAAATTAGTGATTTTTTACTACACAATGCTATACTGTATCAACAAATTTAAATTTATTTTGTTGCTATTACCATTGATTTAACACAGATTTAGATTTCTCATCTAATGTTAAATTTTGTGTTTCAAAATTATCAGATGTTTAGGAGACCAGTTGGGTAGCGCTAGTGTATGCTAATATAATGGAGTTTAAACCAGCTGTAGAGGCATACCTAACCTAACTAAACAAATTACTGGCATTAATGGGGAGATGAGTCGAGTACTAGAGCGACTCGAGTCAATCGTACTCAAGTACACACCCAACTCGAGTACTGGTCTCGAGTACAAATCACTCAGACTCGGTGTCCTCGTCATGATTGAAGGGGTGGGGAGGGTAGCTCTGTTCGATTTCAAGTCTGGACTCGGACTCTGGAAACGCCATTTCTAGTTCTGTAAAAGAGACAGAGTACAAATTGACGAGATTGAGTCTTGGAACACTTGTTTAGTTTCTGTGACGATTCATGAGACTTAGTCCACAGCTAAAACTCTAGTGCGAGTACATTACAGACCTAACCAAACTCAATTAAATTTTGTAACTTTATAAAACTGTTTTAAAAGATTCCACATATGATGTTGGTTTAGTATGTAATTGTGTGGTAATCAATCCATAAATTTTACGACATTTTACTTCATTTTAGACTTACAATATGATAATAATAAGCCTAGTTTTAACCCTCGAACCGGCAGTTTTAAAAACTGGGATTGAGAAAAATGTATGTAACAATTTTAGATCATGATAGTAATTTATTATTTTTAATGGTACTAACTATTTATAAAAAAAACATAACAGTTAACCATTTTAGATGTTACAATACAAAATTAATTACTAAATGAAAACCTAAACAAATAACCATAACCTAAAAACGTCATAAAACCTCTGTTTCCATATTCGTGATACTTTTTCAATAGTTGGGAGATTTCGGACCGAGTTCAAAATATGATTGCTGATTGGCTAACCTACAAAAACCTAAGCCAATCACACAGATTGATTTGACTCTGTATCGTACTCGATAGATGAAAGCAATACGTCCAAGTCCATACCTTAAGTTTGTCTGTATGCAATAGCATTGTGCCTGTTCGAGTCCACTCATTCTGACTCGAGTCTGGTGTGAACTGGACTCAAGAACATACGAGTAATTGCTGGACTCGAGTCCAGCAAGTACTTTGTACTCGCCTCGTCTCATCACTAACTAACTGGCACAAATTTTTTTACTACATGAGATATCTATTTGGTTACTGTCTGGAACAAATTCTGAATTAAATTAACAGTAAAACTTACTGTAAGTGTCATGATTTTTGTTTTGTTAATGGGGTTTAATTCATGATATTGGATAAAATAAACCTTACCTTGACTATTTTTAATGTATTTACTTTTATTTCAAAACTGGCACAACATTGCAATGTGCAATAAGCTCTGTTCGGTTAAAAAAAACAGTTATTCCTAATAATTCAATCCTTTAAGAGCCATAGTCTATTACATACAAATTTAGATATTACATTAAAATTAATAACAGTGAATGAACAGAAAATGACTGTACATTTCCTGTGTAGGCTAGTAGGCCTGCATGCCCATATGGAATTTGCAATGTGCAAAGGTTTATAAATGCTTATATCCTTAAATGAATCTTGCAAAGCAATCACAAAAGCGATAATGGAATATTCCTGGATAAGCTTCCACTGTCATTTAAATTATGTTCAGAATAATTTTCTTCTGTGCTCAATAATGTCAGTGAAGTATTCATTAAATATATTATTTTCCAATGTTACAGACATCTGTTTTCACAATAGCATCAAAGGATAGGTTTTAAATGTTAACTTAAGCTTTTTTGCTGTTGAATCACATCGAAAAAGAAAACCTGTAATGAGTTCTATAGGTTGATAGTTAATGTTAAGATTTGTTGACAAAATTGTAGACAGAAGACCATGACTTTTGTATATTATGTTGGGAGTGTTTATTGCAACACACAACAAGCAAATTAGTATTTTTTTCCCATTAGTTAAAGGATAAGCTTAGTTTAAATTAAACATATCTAGTTGTAATGAGCTTAACCTGAATTTGCTTTTCTATCACGATAAATAAAAAAGACTACGCTGTGTGTATTAGGACGAAGATGGCTTACAGACCAGATAACCGTGTCTTACAAGAATTCTTTGTGTCTTATGAGCAATTAATCAACTGTACTTAAATCATGATTTTCATTTCTAAAATCTTTTTGTAATTGGTAGTAAATTGAAAATACAGGTTTTAATTAAGTTAAATTATGTATTATTATTTTTAGAATTTTCTCAATTTGTATAATTTGTATTTATGTAAAGAATTTTGTTGAATAAAAGTTTTGTTCTTTTCCCATAGTGTCTACATTATTGCATATCAAAATAAACAACAATTAATTATAGAACTAAGATAATTAGCCAAGTATAACAAAACCACCTTAAATTTAATCTCCTGGGATTATTGTATCTTTTTACTAACCATAAAAAACTGCAAGATATATGCTTTAGTACATTATAATTTATACATCTACCTGGGTCAAAAAGAGAGATGAGTGACTTTACAGCACTGACATGAAATCTCTGAATTTTCTCAAACCTTCTGATGTTGTAAAGGAGAGATGAATGTCTATTCTGCCTCTTTTGTTTCAGTACCTCCACGACTCTTGAGAAAAACATTAGGCTTAATAGGTTTCAAAACAATAATTGGATTAGTATTTTTTTCCCTTTCAGGGAGAAAAGTATCAATAATTTATATGAGTGGTGCAGAGTACTTTCAAAATAATTTCTCGTACTCAGTGTTTCCTTTTATGTTTTTGGCATGATAAAACTGGAAAATGAGTAGGCCTTCAAAATAAAAGAGGAACCAAATAATTGTTTCTAATAAATTACAGGAGGTCTTTTGTAATATTTTACCATAGATTTCAGAACTTACCAACCTTATCAATTACTGGATGTAATTTCTACATATTGTTTTTCTAGTCTAATTGTGTTTTATCTTGACAAATTGAAAAATCTCAAAATCTGTTTGAAATTATAACTACGCAAGGATTAATTACAAAAGGTTTTTGTTTTTGCTAACATTTTGGGTATCCAGTACATATCCCTGTTTGGTAATGAATTTTAGCTACTTAATAGTACAAACACTACAAAACTCCTAATTTCATCAGCTGTTATGTTTGAGGTTTCTCCAGATTGTCAGTGCGTAATGTTTGGAGTCCATTACTAAAATGAAAATAACTTCTTAATGAATAAACAGTTCAAGTAATTTTATTAATGAAACATCTTTGCACTTATTAGAGGTTAAATCTATCAGGAAATTCGCCTACGTAGTCTTCAGAGGTTCCTAAATACCATACTCATTGAGTCAATGGGCGTCTTTCTATATACTTACTTATCATCTTTGTTAGGCCTATCTTAGTAGCTTATTCCTTCTTGGACAGTTAATCACACCATATTCCAGCTGTCAGTTGTACCACCAGCTTCGTCTCAAGACTCTTCATCCCACAGAGCAGCCAGCTCAAAGTGTGTCGCCTGGTGTATTATTTTCATCAACCTGCCTGAATAAAATTTCTTCTTTCAAAATGATTGCCAAACTGATAGTAGTATTTTATTGTTATATAATATTTAGTTCATTATTTGAAAACACAATTATGAAGTAACTTATGTTCATTCTGAGGTACGTAATTAAATTCTTAATGTAAATAAAAAGTACAAAGGAAATCGAGGTGCCTAGTGTATCCATTTCATACACTATATTAGAGTCCTGCTGATGCAAACTTCTGTAAACCGAAAATCCACTTGGTCTGAAACAAAAATCGGCAGGATTTGGAAAAAATTGTATTGTTCCAGCACTACTTGTATTGTTTAATGAATTTTCTTTCTACAAGTAGCTTTTTAAATACAGTTTATTTCCAAAACAAATTAACTGCAGTATTAGACTAATCTTAACACACCATGAATGGATTTATCCATTTATCACAGTAATTCCTTTAAATAGATTAAGGGAAATAGATCCAGAAGTTTTGGAATAATAGCTTAATACATATACAATTCCAAACAAGTCAAATAGAGAACATCTTTGTTCTTTGAAAGTCAGTTAAATATTTATTTTAATATTTCAGTTTTCCGTGTAAGTAAGACATCCCTTGTATAATTATGCTTTACATGTTCTCCAACAGTGAACTAACAAAATGCAACCAGTAATTGTTTGTTTATCAAAACACACAAATAACGTTAACTTAGTAACTAGATGACAAAAGCTATTATATTACATAGATGACTTTTTAATTGACATGACAGCTGCAACTTGTAGTAAGTATAGCCACATGCAAAAAAATAGCAGAATGAGAAAACACAGCCACAGTTTTTAGTATGTAAAGCCACCAAGGTTATCAATGATATAGTACTGCATGTGTGGCTATTTAAGTTTTCACTGCAAACTTCATGTTACTGCTTACTGCAAAGTAACATATGGTAGTTCTGGTAGCTGTGTCATTATACTTTGTGAATCATCTACAGTCAGATATTCAACTCCAAATACATAATGCAAATTGTTAATAATTTTAAATAAAAAAGCTTGCTTATGTAACAAGAAAACAATATTTTAACACCAGACCAGAATACTCAAGCCAATTAAAAATTGTTACCTATGTTTGATCAGTCAGTTAAAAAAAAGAGAATAATTTTAACTACATCCCACTTTAGGTAAATTGTTACAGCTTTGTAAAACTCGATTCACAACCATTCTGATTTTCATATTTTTATACACTCATGGTTTTAAGCAAACATTCATAGAATTGTATATAGTACATCACTCTCATGCAGCAGGTGTCATAGGCATGGGAGGAACGGATAAAAGACTATCGAATGAATATTTGGTGGTAGAATCAATACCAATGTACGTGTGTGTATGGGTGGGTGAATACCACTGTACGTGTATGGGTGGGTCAATACCATTGTACGTGTATAGGTGGGCGGGTAGGTCAATACCACTGTACGTATATGGGCGGGCGGGTGGGTCAATACCACAGTACATGTATGGGTGGGTGGGTCAATACCACTGTACGTGTATGGGTGGGTCAATACCACTGTATGTATATGGGTGGGTGGGTCAATACTACTATATGTGTATGAGTGGGCGGGTGGGTCAATACCACTGTACGTGTATGGGTGGGTCAATACCACTGTACGTGTATGGGTGGGCGGATTAGTATCTACAGAGAAGACACCAGTTGCCAGCTTTGCGGTGATGCTCTTGAGTCTGGCGAACACCTTTCAACTGAGTGCAAAGCTCTAGGAGCTTAGGTTTTTTGTCATGTCATCAAAATATTTCATGTAAGCTGTGTTCCTGAGATTAAAACTAGTTTAGTTGAACTGAGTGTAGTGTTGTTATGGTGGGTTCCTTATTTCAATTTCCTTTGGTATTGAGTATTATACCCAATAATCTTTTGTTAAACACCCCATGGTTAATAGACAACTTTGCATTCATTTCGAGTGTCCCTTTGAACACAGTGAGGTTAGAGAACACAAGCAAATTTATTTGGTGCCTAAGCAACTAAAGATCAGCAAGCACTGTAGACAGGAAGCAGTTTCAGAACCAGAACACCTGATGATATTCACCTTGATCTGCCCTTTATTATCAGTCTTTGCAGAAGGTACTGCAAACATTTTGTTTTAATGCTCTGTCTTCTTAAAACCATAACTTTTTCTCAATTGTGTATTAATTTCTTCATATGTGTAGATAATTAGCACTTCAAATGCCAAGGGGTAACTGTACCATAAGTTTCTTATCCTAATCCCTCAGTTCCTAAGAATCTATTTTTTTCTGTTTTATAGATCATATAATGCACATATGAGCTCACATCGACACTACTAAAACCCTTTCTTCTGTATCCATGGTGTATTAAATGATCAAAAATACCAGACAAAATATGTAGCCGAAAATGATTTCTTCTGCCCCTCAATAAGTAGTGATGAGGTTTATACCAGCTGTAGTTGTAGTAACCAACTTAGTTACAATGATTATGTTGTAACTTTGTGGAATTTTAAATTAATTCTATTTCAAAAACATAAACTGTCATGTTTTAGCCCCCTCTAACTAGGATAACTGGTAGAAGATTTGCTAAGTCAACCGGATAGGAAATAAAGAAAATACAACTAAGTACAAAAACTTTAATTAAATTGTGATGTTATAATTTTGATTGTACAAACTTAATAATTTTAACAAGCTTGTTAAAATAGAAAAAATGTGTAAAATAGGTATATAATTATAATAAAATTAATCAACGTGAAAAATATTTTAAATTTGCTATCATTCTTTGTAAACCCCAAATTTAGCATAACTTATTTGACAAATCAACTATGGAATGTTAAAATACAATAAAAAAATAACCAATTCTGGGGATTTAACTTTATCAGTACTACAACAAATCTAACAAAATATAAATTACAACAGATACCGTAAAAAACAAACCTCTCCAAACTGCTAATACAAAAATAACAGAAAAACCACAATGGTAACTTATATTTACAAAAACTAATCTGGTAACTAAAAAAATCTTTAAAGACGAGATTAAATATGATATACAAATTAAAAAAAATTCTACAAAATTACTAACAATACCTAACTGATAAAAGGAAAGAGAAGATAGTGAGACATACCTGAAATTGGAATGTGTAAATACAATGACAATTTTATAAATTTATTCCAGACCCCAATATGTCCGGCTGTACATCATATTGAACATGACTTAACATTAAAACTCATTTTACATAATTCTGTTTTACAGAATGTGCTATTTATGTTCACATGACACTATGGCCGTCCATGATAATGCCTTGTTTCCCAGTTGAACACCATTCCTTCAAAATACTGTACCACTATTAAACTACCAAGATTACTTTTAATATTATGATTAGTCTTTCATCTTGGAAGTGTAGTATATGGCACATAAACATCTACACATGAATTTAAAGTAAAATTTTATAGGATATAAGAAGAATTAATGGATTGTACAGAAAATAAAAATGAAGACACTTATATCTTTAAGTAACAATAGTCATTCCAGAATGCAAATTTAAATAAAATTAAACTAACTAAATGTAAAAACACATTTAAACATGAAAAGAACGTATTTTCATCAGATTTATATTTCTCTTTGTTATTTACTCATTACGAGGGTTTTTTTAAAGTTGCATAAAGCACTATGGAGAATGTCAAGTACTTAAACAGTGAAATTTGAAGATTTAGAATCTCATGTTTTTACGGAAGATGAAATATATAATTCTATATTATAATCTAGGATGAAAAATTTTCAAAACACCACACTGAATCAAATCTCTATCAAACCAATTTACAACACTGTCTTTAGGTCTATACAGTGGAAATTGAGAATTTACTAAATTTGTTAATACCCGTTAATATATAAGAAAACAAAAGGGCTCGCTAGATATTCTTTAATCTATGGTTTAATTTAAAAATGCTTATTTCATAAATATTTCTATGAATAGGAGGAGCTACTATTACGAAATAATGTGGTGAATAATACAAATAGAGAAAAATGTTATAGGACATTAGAATAACTAGCTAAAAATGGACATTTTATTCTACAACTAAGTAATTATTGTTTAATTCTATTTTGGTATATATCATTATTTATTCCTCTTCATTGACACCTGTATTATTACATGTTTGTTTATTAGTTTTTGCCAATGAAATTGTACATTTTTAAATGTTTAATAAGGCAATATTTGGCTCATTACAAAATTTAAAACACAATTTCATTGAAACAGTTAAAATCTACTTATTTCTGCATCACTGTAGAAGGAAAAATATTTCTTGTCATGAATGAAAATATTAAAACAATTGAAGAGTTTTTTGAAAGTTTGTTTCGGTGGGTAATTTAAGGTATGATTATGCTGACCAGTGCGTGTACTTGATCAGTTTAATAATAGGATTAGTATTTCTGTTGAGTTTTGTAGTATTCAGGAAACAGTCATTATGACTTCCCTGAAACTAGAAACCCTATCTTCTACTGTCAATGTCAATATAAACTCCCCAATAACCTTTCCCCAGTGTTATATTATATTTTCAGTGACTGCAGATAATTATTAGAGGGGGTATTTTATTTTTTTTATTCTTAAAGCACAGATTTATCTACCTCTGCATGTGGTTTGATTTAAGTTTCATTAGTGGATAAAAGTGTTTTATCACGTACTCACTTTATTTGACTAAACACATATTGAAAACCAAGAACAAAGTATCTACTTATCACTTTGTAATACAGTTTAATTTAATCTCTTAAACCAAACCGAACCATTTCTGGAGTGCATTATACTTCAAGAATATCACAATTAGCTGTGCCAAAAGAAGTAACTGATTAAGTAACAGGAGTAAATATTTTGTTAAAATATTTCAAATTTGGGTCATTTTAGCCATACCAATATTCTGCATACTTTTTTAAGTCAGTAGCTCACTAGTAATTAAAAAGCACCTAGATTGATTCATTCGCAAAGCGACAGACTGTCCAGCTGATGTACAGGTGGAAAAGAAGTGCCAGCTGATACATGGCAGGAAACACTCTCACTAGGTGATAACTAATATGACAGGACCTAACCTCTTACATCACATTACTTTACCTCTTTCCTAGAAACGTGGTCTAAAATTTATTTATATGATCTATTTTAGTGAAAAGCCTTTCTTAAATCATATTACTTTGTAAAAAGGCTTCAAAAATATTTTGTTATCAGCAACATTTCATGATGGGAGAACTCCTTTGACTATATAGAACGACATTACTCTTTTTAAGGTATTTTATGTTAATTCTTAAAGAGTTAAGTGCATTAAACAATCAAAAAAAGGCGATACATTATTGTTGTAAAAACTAACCTTGTATTTACGAAAGCTGGACACAAGATGTTAAAAGTTGTGTTGTAGATATTAATAGTATACCGTATTCAATTACAAATATTTAAAACATTTATTAATTACAGATACTTTTCTTTAACCCTCCGAGTGATAACGGCTCGGTCTGAGCCGTTAGGGTCCGCGTGTGAATCGATAACGGCTCGCTCCGAGCTGATCGCGAAAAATGCCGTAATGAAATAATTATTGGCGGAAATCAGATATTTGTTATACTAATATGTTTGGAAAGAGTTCCTTTATTCGTTACTCTATGGTAAACATTTTTCACACACATAAATAAAACAGTAGGATGACGTAATTCATGAACAGCTGATTGTTTACAATTGTAGTTGTACCAGCCAATCAGACATCGTAGATCGTGTGTCATTGTTGTTGGTTATGTTGTTATTGTTATTTATTAGTGTGATTTTGGTGTGCAGGGTGTAATGCAGGAGTACACCCTGACTGTTATAAAGAATTGACTCATTTCTGGAGAGCAAAAGGATGTAATAGGAAAAGAAAAGCACGCACCAGATCTGAATCTGAATAAGTGATGTTTTATGAGTACAGTTCGATGTAAATACATATATAAAGTTATAATTTTTGTAAATAGTGTTTATTTAGTTAGTTAGAAGTATTAATTTTGCAAATAATGTTCTTCAAACATAGAAATAAATAATTTATGGAACTTTACGCTAAAAAGTACATTTTTTCAAATATTTGATTTTTTACGCTGACACAAAACATTGCCAACAAAAAATTGTTGTTGAAGAAAAACTACTAGTGTTTCATATTTTTGTGTTCAGAACCAAATTGTGCATCTTTTTTACATAATGAATTTGAAATTTGTTGCCATAAAAGCAGTGTAAAATACCCTCAAAAACAAAAACAATTTTTGAAGCAAAAAAAGTCAAGGTCATCAGTAGTTCTTCATTTTTCAAGTTATTTTGGTAAGTTTGTATTTTATATCACCATTTGCTATATTTCATTGTGAATAATTTGATATATAATATGTCATATTACAGGTATATTTTATATTTTTATGAATTAAAAAAAAGTTTTGCGCGATATCAGAAAATGGCCTATCACTGAAGAGTGAAATGATCATCACTCGGAGGGCTAAAATATATAACTTACTGTCAAATCGGAAAATGCACTTTGGAAGAAAACATATTGACCATAAAATAAATTTAGATGAGTTTTGGTATAGTTTTTATAATTTTAAAAATCAACATATACTTGTAGTTGAGTTTATTTATATTTCTTTTGCTTTATGTAGGAATAGGACATTGATTTACCATACCGAATTAACGTACTGCACTATAATTTATGGTTAACAGTGTGCTAAGAGCCCATCTAACTTATTAGATTATTTATTGGTTTCTCTTGTTCCTTTTATTAATGATTCTTTTAAAGATGTCCTATTAGTACATATATACCATTGTTGATTTATATAGTAACTGAAAAGACTCAAATTGGTAAAATACTCCTCGATGAAAAAATAAGGAATTCGATGATTAAAAGTATATTTTTATGCAATGTGGAGATGACTCCTCATCAAGGAGGTACTACAAGGAGTATAAGTTGAATTTGGGACTATGATTGCTTAGTTAATAAAATGCCTTTTTTTAACTTTTGATCGCTGAAATTAAAATTTCATTGAAATAACTTTCATCATTCAAGAGTTGTTTTCTATTGTCAGATATTTTTTATAGCCATACTAAATATATTCCGGATGACTATAATTAGGGCGGCTGAAAAGTCTGCAAAGGTTAACCCTCCAAGAGACTAAACTTATCCTAACTAGTGTTTTTAACAATTTGACAGACCATAATTTTAAAATACATAAAAAAAATATATTTGTAATTATATATTATTAGTATATTGGAGAGATAGGACATCAGCAAACTTACCTTAGAAGATAAGTTCACTAACACCAGAGTAGTAGTAACATATACAAAAGAATCACATAATCACACAAACTTTCAATGCCACTGGCACTTTCTTCATGTGAGTAGAAAGAGAGTGAGATTGACATGGCTTCTACTACTGCTGAGTAGGTGGATGTGGTGGGGGTGTTTAGTGGTGAGGTTGTACACCCCACCACAGCCACCTACTCAGCAGTAGTAGAAGCCATGTCAGTCTCTCTCTTTCTACTCACCTGAAGAAAGTGCCAGTGGCATTGAAAATTTGTGCGATACTGTTTATTTTGTGTATGTTACTACTACTCTGGTGTAAGAGAACTTGTCTTCTAAGGTAAGTTTGCTGATGTCCTATCTCTCCAATATACTAATTCCTGGCCTAGTGCCGTTTAACCTAACCTATAATTATATATTATGTAATATATAAATCATTAAAAATTATCTAAAGAAAAACTATACTGAATGGTCTACATAAGTTTTGGTGATGTAGCAGGCCTAATTAAAAATAAATTATTTAATATACTTCAGATTTTCATACTTTTTAAATTTATTTAATTGGTATAAAAATTCTGGAATAGTGATTTTGTTCCAAATTTTATTTACTTAAAAACTCTATATAGAATTACAATACAAATAAATCATTGTAAACCAACAATCAACAAAGAATTAAAAAGCTCCATCAGCTCAACATGCGATTACGTGATACCAAAGGTGCATTAGTCATGAGCTAAATTTTAACAACTAATATAAATTGTGGCCTTTGAAAAGAAAGGTACAATAACAAATGTTATGATCTTTTCAATACTAAATTCAACTGGTTTATTAGGTGACTGTAACCACTGAACATAAATATACTGTTTAATATGCAAGGATCTATACATGATACCATACTTTGGTTCTCATAGTGTTAAAAACCCCCAAACGATGAATGGTGTGGAATGATATTATAGTTTCAGCATTCTCTGTAGATTTGTATAAGCTTCTACATATACATAAATAAATATATATATATATATTAAATGAAACAATGGGAACATATGACACAACAATTTAATACTCAGTCTATTTTGTGGTCTGAACAACTTTGGTTTGCAATCAAAACAAAAACATTGAAAAAATGCTTAGTTCAGGCAACATTCCTTCCAAGCATGTCAATGTTTCCGAGAACTTAGACCTGTGTTCCAAGGCAGTTAACTAGCTGTGCATGTTGAATATGTTTGAAACTAAATTCATGTTCAAAAATACAAAATCAGTTACCTGTTATTTTGTGGTCTGAACAACTTTGGTTTGCAATCAAAACAAAAACATTGAAAAAATGCTTAATTCAGGTAACATTCCTTCCAAGTATGTCAATGTTTCTGAGAACTTAGACCTGTGTTCCAAGGCAGTTAATTAGCTGTGCAAGTTGAGTTTGAAACTAAATTCATGTTCAAAAATACAAAATCAGTTACCTGCCTTTGATGTGCACTTCAGCCTACTGAATCCTTCTCACAATTTACTGTATGTGACTGTTGGTTTCCGTTGGTCTTATCAACGAATGTACATGATAATGACCCGACTTTTTTCGGTTCAACCTTTCAATTTTTGGTTTCTATTTATAATTGATTACAAAAGGAATTTTTAGTCACAATAACCTAACTCAAGCCAAACCTTACAATGACTTACTGTATGTAATAAGTATTTTCAGTTAGTAAAATAAATTCAAAGGAATGTTATGACTGACAGTGACCCAATCTATTACATAAGTAATTGAAGATTGGAATGTTAAGTAATCAAGGAATTCTCAGAAGTATTTCAAACTGTAAATACAGAAATGTAGCAACAACAAAAATAACAATACAGATTATTTAACAATAACTTGATCGATCATAAGTGTAAAATATTCTAATTCTATTAGAGGAAATAACGTGTCAGTCAATATGTACGACTGTTCATGAACAATCAGAAGAGACATGGAAATTTGCTTTTGTGTTTCTCTTTATAAATTATTAGTTTTCCACATATTTTAACTTTAACCCTTTTAGGACAGAGCAGGTGATCTATCACATGCAAGTGACTTGTAGAGTTTGTTCTTTGTTCTTCTATAAAGTATATTCATTTTAATGTTTTAAATGTGTGTAACTGTGGATACCCAAAATCTTGAAGTAAACATTTTACACTTTTCTCATTTATTTCTTTATTCTTTGGTCAAACTTGACGAAAATTGGAACTTTAATATAATAATACGTTGGAAACAGGATGAACAGGTTACTACTGGTAAAATTCTTATAGTTGCGTTGTTATTCGAAACCAAAACAAAAAATGTTTGTGATTTGTTACCTTTACACATTTTTGTAAAAATTGAATCATTTATTTGTACACAAACACAATTTTAATTTTCTTCTAATAGCTTAGTACTCTACAATAAAAAATTTCCACGACCTTGTGGATATCTATATTTAAAGGAATTACATTTTTTTTGTAAAACCTAGCAAACGTCTCAACTTTAAGTCAAGAACTCATATCAATTATTCTTTTAAATGGTGCTCTCAGAACTTCCAAAATTTGGTCCTAAAAGGGTTTTTCATTGACTTTCTAAAGAACTTTCAATAAATCTTTCTCAGTTATCATTTTTCCGAGTTATTTTCTTTTAAATAACAGAATTAAAATTAAGATGATATAATAATGTTACAATTCTTTAAAATATGTAGAAATTACACGATTAATTGGTAGGACTATTGGAAGAGCTAACAAAAAATATATAATATTCTAAGAAATATGAATAAATCAAGTCTTTGGTTTATCATTCATTAAATATATAAAAAAAATAATTTCACATCAATCTTAAAAAAATAAGTAAATAACAGTATTTTCACAACATAAAGCATTTTATTATGTAAATAAAAAAATGACTAGAAAAGGAACAATAGGAATTCAACAAGTTAACCAATAATTTTGAACATTTGAGTAGGAGTGTGTTATTTGGGCACCCATCCTCGAGCCTTAGGATATACAGGGGGTGGGTTGGAGATCTGCATGCTAGAGGCACTCTTGAGCGATTTGGTGACTTGACGAGGTGGAACCAGGCCTGACCGTGGTACCATACCAGACTTAGTCCTGCAATTACAATCAGCATCAAGTAAAATAGTCCATCACACCATTTCATGACTTCACTTTGCTATGTTGTAACAATATTCATAACTCTCATCATAAACCCTAAAACTCTACAGCAAATCTGGTTCAAAAGTTCTGGAGAAACTAGAGTTGAACACAAACTTAATTAATTTATATTAAATTTATGGTCAAACTTGTACACTGCACATGCACTTTCGCAGATATAATGTTTATCAATACATTTAATATTTATGTGTAGTTTTACTGGTGGTGATTTATTGAACCTATATACCAAAATGAATGCCTACAACTGACTACTGTAGGAATGAGAATAAAAAATGTATTGCATCATTTATAAGGTAGACTTTTTTGGTTCTTATTAATTGAAGAACAAACGGCAGTATTGCATATTAAGATAAATGTATCATTCTAAATGATTCCTTCATGAATCCATGTGATCTGAGGATCGTAAAAGTTGTTTGGACCAAATCAATCACCATAAAACTAATACATTTTGTACTCATATTACAATATGTGTTGTCACTTGTTTTGTGTTTGCCAACATTTAATATACTAACTAAGAAATGTTTAAAGTTATAATGTAAAACTGAACGCATTACTATACTTTTAAGTATAGTACACAAGAACTAATGCTAAGAAGAAAGTGGGCAAGTTTGTTGCAAATGAAAACCATATGCTAATACTTTTACATCAACAGGCTTGTGAATACAGTAGTACATATTTAAAGTAAATATAGTTAAAACCAACAACAATGAGTAATCACCTTCCTAATACAAAAATAAAACAATATCATTAGTGGAAATAACATTAATTTAGTATTAAATTAATTACCTGGAAGAGTTTATTCGAAATGAAGGATTGGCTGCATCAACATCAATATCTTCTTCAACTTGGAGAGCAGCTTCAAATATAGATTTGAGAACTGGAGACATTTTTGGACTTTCATAATCTCTAGTAGTACGTAGAGGACTGACTAAATCTAGCTCTATTATGTCTTCTCCCTAAAAACAAAAAGAGAATATAAAATATTTTGTAACAAACTTGTTTTTATACTTCCACAATTAAGTTTTTGAAGATGTAGTGTTAAATTGAACAAAAGTTACAATAACATTCTTGGCCATTCATATGCATGTTCTACTCCATAATTTAATATTTTATTACATTAAAGAATTTAAAAAAGTAAAAAACATGTAAGTATGATACATAACTTTTATATGCGAGAGTAAAAGCAGTGATTTTATGTCAGTTAAATTGATCAATTTTAAATTGATCACTGCGTTTACTTATGCACATAAAAGTAATTTATCTTAAATATACATTTCATAAGGATTACAACGTGACCGAAAAATTAATTTTACAACCTCTATAACCTAATATAATATAGACGTAGGTGGAGGCAAGACCAGCTCCCACACGTACACGTCATCCAATGAAGCTAACACATTGGTGCCCCTTGGTCCGCTTGGAGGGAGCATCTATTTGCCTTGTCCCCGTGATTCTAGCTTGGAGGCACATCCAAAAACACTCACAACATTAAGCTTAGGACTCAAACATGAACAATTTACACACCATCATCCATCATGCCCCACCTGATGCCCATACCCCTAGATCCGCTTGGAGTTTTTTACCTTCCCCAGAACGATTGTTTTCTTGGAGGCTCGTCATGAGGAAAACTCAACCAATAGAAACATTTTAAGAACACAACAGAATTTAATAAAAAAATTAACAGGGGATATTTCAAACAATTTCAACAACCCCCTTCCCCAGTCCATCTAGTCATCGCCTGGAGGGAGTTCCCCTGTCACTCACCATGGATCGGCTTGCCACAGGGATTCAGTTTGTCTTTGACTTTCATCTTGTGAGTGGAATCCGGTCCTCCCATCCTGGTTGGTTAATTTGATAATTTTTTTCCTATTTTACAACCAGCTTTGTTTTTTGATGACCATTTTAATATTTTGTATTTCTTTTTTAATTTTTATTGTTTTTTTTGTAGTTGCCTGTCTTGTGTGATATTTTTTAATGACACTTGACTTTCTTAACAGTCAACCACAGTTTTAAGCATGTAGTTTTTTAGTGTTTTTTTTTTTAATTAGTATGGGGTAGGGAACAAATAGTTTTAAATGTAGGCTAAGTTAGTACGTAAATCTACAGACAACAGGAGTTTGTCATATTTGTCTAAACATTGTGTTTGTTTCCTCCTCCTCCTTAAAGCTTTGAAATCTCCAAATATTGTCTACCAATCATGAACAATCCAATGCTTACAGATAACTTTCAAACAACGTTATATCCCCTTTTATTCCACTTATATTTTATCCTCATAAGCTCTCCCTAGATTTATCTTCTTCTATTCACCTCACATTCCACTAAATTTCTGCAATTTATATTTTATGGATAATTGGCACTGGTATTTACATGGAAGTATCACTCAGTGAAAGATAATACCTCTATAATAGTAATCTATAATCCACATTTTGTTCCTTAGTCTATTTACCTACTGTCAGCAAAGAAATTATATGTATTCGAGTTTGAAGGTTGTTTACAAAGAAACTAAGAGGCCTATGATGAAAAGTTCAAGTTTTTCATTGGTTGTTCATTATGACACATGCATTTTAAAATTTTACTCTGTAAGGTTTAATAACTTTTATGCTAGTCAGAACAAAAAAGTACTCAAATTTTAACTGGTTTTCACTCTGCATCAACTTTACACTTTTATTACTCAAAAACCCATAGTGTATCGCATTTATATGTTAATACATAGTTGACAAGAATGTTTTCTATAATTTTCATAAATTTCAGAATTTTAACTTCTCAATCCAAAAAGTCCTTATCAATTATCTGATACATTTTCTTGGCTTCTAGAGATTGTAAAATTTAATTGGTCATGTCTTAATCCTTATGAAACGTATAGGTGCAATACATTACTTTTATAAGCATAAGTAAATATAGCGATTTTATATTAATTTAACTCAATTCAAACTAATTTGATTTTTTTCATGTATCATTACATACAAAATAAATATCAGACTGTTAATATTCATTAATCAAAATTTGAATAATTTTTATGTAATAGATAAATAAAAATAATATTGCGTATAATACTAATACAAACATTTTTACATTCAAATTTAGTTTTCTAGATTTTTTTATTGATTACACTACAAATAAAACAAAGTTACAATACTCAGAATGATTACCTTTAATCTGAATGTTTTCTCAAGATTTTCTCTGGTAGGATAACAACGGTAGAGACTGTTGATTTTTCTTAGAGCATATGCATGGTATAGTGTAACAGGTCGCCTCATGTATTCAACACATTTTGGCTTGGCTAGAACTTGAGCTGGTTCTGATTCTGGCATTATTTTCCATGCATCTAACCCTTCATCAAAGAATAGTCTTGACAGAATCCTTCTTCTCTCTTCAAATGGAATGAAGTTTTCAATGATCAGTAACCTTAATTTAAGATCCCTAAAACAGATTTATTAAAATTGTAATATGTAAAAGTTTCCGAAAACTACGAGAAATTGAATATGATCAAACAGTGAGCTGAAAATGAATTAGTTGGTAATTCTGGACCTTTAGATCTTAACATTACAGATTTGGCAGCGAGTCCATAGGATACACACAATTATATACAGTAGAATCTCATTATCCGGCATTTCTTTTTAACCAACGTACTTGTCCCAAAAATAATACTGTAATAACAATTGTCTGAAAATAATATAATGTATTATTGTTCCGTAATGACAAAACAGTATGTATCTAGTTAGGTTTTTTCTCAATCAGTGCCGTTTTGTTCCCTCTGTATTTGACTTTATGAAGGGATGCTTAAAAGATGTTTAAGCCATCTTTCAGGATTTTATTGAATTTCTGTAGGCCATGGTGGTAATTAGTGGCCTACAGAAAACGCATGAATGACTAGAGACATGATTGTAAAGTCCAAAATTCTGAAAAATCTATCTCTGCCCATACCCTTCTCCATAACCAAAATGTTGCTTAATGTAACATCAGTAAAGTAATCAGATCCCTTCCTTCCCATGGCAATAGTTCCCAACTCAGAAGAATGGAATTGGCAGACCATTGGATAACTAAATCCCATGATCCGCCTAATCTGAACATCAGAGAGATCACTAACCACTTCCTTCCCACCCCTCAATCATTAGCAAACCTCATACATATAAACTGGAAAACTGCATTAAAGCCTGAGTGTTACTCTGTGGATGTCTACCCGGCAACAATTGAAGCAGTCATTCTATCTAGTGAACTGAGAAAAGTGCCAGTGGTACTGAAAATTTGTATCATGTTATGTGTCTTTATATGTTAACTACTGCAAGGTGTTAGTGGACTTGCCTTCTTAGTACATTTGCTGATAATATACCAATTCCTAAACTATTATCCTTGAACCTAACCTAATACTTTTATTTATTTGTAATTGTTACTTTTTAATTTGACACTAAGTCATTATTAATTGCGTGTTAGCATATATACAAGGCATGTTTTTAAAGTAAGTACCGTTTTGGAATCCCGCCGCTATAGCGCTGCGGTTGGCGTTCAGCGTATGCGTGCTGTGTACTACTATCTGTTGACAAGCCACAGCTGCCATTACGGATCCATTCGACTGTATTTAAGGTCATTTATGACTGTTTAAAATTCCTCCTCCGAATAAAAATGCCGCCGACTGAGAATTATGCGCTGTGTAAGTTTCCATGTAAATAAATAAAAAAGATGTTATAGCAATGTGATTAAACTTACTTGAGTAATTCATTCTGGGTCATTTCAAGTTCTCGCCTATCTGTATTGAACTCTTCTGTAACATCATGTATTTCTTGTTGAATGTTTTGCAATTTGTGATACATTTTCTTTAATTTCTTTGATTTCATTTCCACTTCTTGCTGAAGGTTCGAATACTCCCCTTTAATTTCTTCTGCTGTTTCTTCTTGCATTTCAAGCATTTGTTGTATTTCTTGTTCCCTTTGCTAAAACAACAGTTTTATTTATTACATAAGTACTTACTAAGAGTAAACTGTATAACCACTATTTTCTCAAAATTGTATCATTGTTCTTGGAGCATTTGTAAAACTGTGTGCTAAAAAATGTAGTACATAAAAACCAAGAATTTACATATATTTCCTTTTTTTCTTCAATATAATGTACCAATCACTAACTTCTTTCTTTAATATTAAATTTTATCAACAAATTTAATAATAATTTTGAATAGTAAAACATTGACATATTAACAGTAGTGGATTGTTAACAGAATCATCTTCAGATATTTTAAACTGAACTAAAAAATATTTTCTTCTGATAAATCAAAAATTCTTTCAGTTCAAACCAAAGGAAAAATTGAACTTTCCATAACTATTCGATCAAGAGTATAATTCAGTTACACTCCTGATAAGGTTGAAGCTTACTTTCTGGCATGGTTAATGGTTTTCTATGGTGTGTACTTTGTAAGTCTACTTCATCTTATCCCCTGGCCATTGGTTAGCCTGGGGGTAAACATATCTATCATAAAAGTGTGAGTTATCAAGACCATTCATTTGAATGACCTCGAATGTCCAAACGATATATTTAGTGCTTAGGAGTATTACAAGAATTTTAATGTTTTTTACATCAACAAAAAAAGTAGATGTTTTACTCTGTGTATGTGCTTATCAATCACGTAAATCAATACAGTAGACCCTGGTTATATCGTGTATTTGAGGAGATGAATACAGACCCGTCTTATAAACCCGGCCACAGTATAAAAAAAAACTTCATACCTTAAACAGTTACAATAGAACCTCAGTTAACC
>JAQJVL010003527.1:0-59371 GCA_035578905.1 Stictocephala bisonia | reverse complement strand
TTGTGCGGATGTTGTGTGGGGGAGATAACTGAGTATCAGGCTTGTCAATTAGCTGAAAATCAGACCATCACTACGTGGTTCGGATTCCACGTAAAGCTGTAGGTCCCTTAGTTGCCCTGGCTGTTAGGCTATTAATAAATTGCCCTTTCTGAGGAACAGTTGAACTCAGTTAGTAACCAGACTACACTCATCCACACTCATCCTACACTCATATAACCATTCATATTCGCCTTAAAATACAACAACGTTGTGTCGGCGTCTCATATGTAATAATAATAATAACTTTAATTTTGATTCACTGCATAAGAACGACATTCTTCTCAATGCGCACAGACCTGAATTTATTTTTAGACAATGTTATTTGTATGAGAACCACCACTGGGAGGGGGGGGGTGTAACTCATTCGGCTGACAAACAATAATGATAGGATTCATGAATGCAACCCCTCTTTTAGAAATAAAAACTATAATACAATAGAAATATTGTAATTAATTTGCAAGTTGCCTAACGTTTGATGACTTAGCTTGTCTTATGAATTTTATAGTATCTCCTTTTCACTAACTGCGGAATGTAATGAAACTGGCTAACATGAGTTAGACATTCCATCTTTTCCTTTAAAAGAGAAAAACCTTTTGAAAACGTGAAGTTGTATCTTTATTTTATTAGTTGAAGGCATTCAAAATTATTTTTATTCGATATTCTATATCACAGTAAGTCTTAAATGTCGACTTGAAAGCTTTATAAATATGTCATAATACGTAGGCCTTTATATAAAACTGGAAATACAAAACTTTGTTCTTAATCTTTTGCGCTAAGACAATGAAAAGTAAATATTTCCCACCATTTCTATTGTAAAACTCGTTAAAGAGTCTAATGTTAATTAATTATTACCTAGGATCTAGACAGGAAGTAACCTATAATAACAATAATATATTTTCTAAAAGACAGCTAATGACCCTAGGTCTGGGGACTACGCCTAAAGTCCGTGACCAGTGGTGAGTCCACTGTCTCTGCAGCGGTGGCGTGGGACTCCACTCTCCCGCCAGGTTCTTGTTACCTGTTGACCTGGCAAGTCGAGGAAACTGCCACAGTTATGGGGAACCTCCTCACCAACTCTACCTCAACGTCGCTATCACTCCTTCCGGATGCTGTCTACCATTTACAGGTATGTCATCTTTTTATCTTTGTTTCCTTAAAACAGTGCTAAATTATATAACAGTACTTAAAATTCTGGAAATGGTATAGAACTGGGCCCTCATCGACATTTTGGCTGAAATTTTGTTTCATAGTAGATACATAACTAATAAACAAGAATATTATCGGCTTATTCAGTGGAAAAGCCGACAAAATTACGAAAATGAGTAAAACCGGAAAATTATTGTTTTTCCTTAAATATAGCGATGTGGATACTCAAATAGAGCAGAATTTTGCCCTAATCACGAATATGGCAAGGATTTAAAAATCATTACCAAGCCAGAAATGTGCTAATTGGGCCTACAGTAAGGTTAGGTTCTGTTAGGTTAGGTCTAGGTTGGTTATTGATAGGTTATGTTTATTTTGGTAATATAATATAGGTTATATTATATTTGTTTAGGTTATGTTAAGTAATTATTATGCTAAGTTTGGTTAGTTTATGTTAGATTTGGATAGGTTTTGTTAAGTTTACCTTCCTAACCTTACAAACCCAAACCTAACTTAACCTAACAAAACCTAACCTATCAATACTCAATCAAGCCTTATCCTAACAAAACATAACCTTACAGACCCGTGCTTAGTAATAATTAGGTTATTCGTATTCAGGACTAAGTTCTACCCTTGATTATATACACCTACAATAGATAAACCATCTAATAGGAATATTTGTGGCAGTAATTTTGTTAGTTTGTGTGGCCCGCAACCACAGCTGGTTTAAACTGCATTACATTTACATGGGACTACACTAGCGCTCCACAATGGACCACAAAAACAGCTGATATTTTGAGACTCAAAATTTAACATTGGATGGGAAATCTATTTGTGTATAAAATCAATGGTTCTACTCAATACGAGTACCCACGAATCAATATTTACTAACAAATATTATTCCAAGTTTCCTTATTTTCGTAATTTGAAGCTATCATATTCTTGTTTGTTAGCTATGTATCTACTACTCGTATGTAAAAATGTCTGAAAAAATGACTAGGCCCCTGATCTATATAATTACCAAAATTCTTTCTAACGTTTCTATAAAAAAATACAATTGTGTACCATTGAACAAATATTGTATTTAGTCTAATGACATTGCAAAACAATTTCTTTATTCAATGGCCATATTTTAAAACAAAATAAATTAAATAATCGGTATTTGTATAAAATATTGAATATAATTGCATCCTATATACCAATTACTAACAACTATTCTAGTCTAGATATTATTTCAATAAAGCCTACAAAGAACCATGCCTGAGGCATTGTTTTGTAATAGACCTACATTAATACTATGTGATAGAAGTCATGAAATAAGCGTTGTGAGAATATTTATATAGTATGTACAAACAAAACAAAGCAACATTACTTCCTTAATTAGATGTCTCCACCGTACGTGTATGGTAGGTGGATGGGTCTGCACAAGTACAAGAACAAAGGTATTGACCCACCCACCCCTACACGTACAGTGGTATTGACCCACCCATCCTCCCAAAAATGAACAGTCTTGTCCGTTCATGTTCGGGCAAGTCATGTAGTTAACAACATCATGTAATCCTTCTCGTTAACATGACGTGAGGATTACTGGTTGTACGGTCACACTAAGGAGGATATATTTTATTAATGGCCATCAAATATCAAATTCATTTTACCCTTTTTTTTACCAGACTTCATCCTTGCATGTTATTCGCATTTTAATATATAAACATAAAACATTTTGAAGTTTATGTTCCATTTTAAAAACATTATGTGTAATGCATATGTTTGTATGTTATACGTTTAAAATAATTTAGTATTTGAACAATAATGTAAATATTTATTACGTTTGGTTTTGTTAATCTAACATTCATAATTCAAAATTCTCCCCGGATGGAAATAAATGTCAAGGCGAGCTTCCTCGCCGAGGAAAGAAAGTCAACTCAAACCCGGCCAAGATAAGACGAGCATTGTTCAGATAATTAAAACAGAGTCATTACACTCTCTCTTTACCTTGGCTTCTCCCTCGTAATAATTATTATAAAAATAATCCCTGGCAAAGTTTTTAGTCTGCACCATTTCTCTGAGTGAGCACGGATTATAACGCCCAAAAATATCTTTTGTTTCTTTGGAATGGTTGAATTTATGAAAGAAAAATTAAATGGAAATATTTGTATAAACAGGCAAGGCAGTCCCTTTCATTAAGCGGGCGTCAATGGCACAATGACGCCAATTAACGCTATTCATTAAATTGTTAAACAGTACAGTTCCACAAAACTCCGTCTAAACAATGAATTATAGGACGTAATTACGTTAAAAGTATATATTCGTAACCTGATATTATGTCGACATCGTGTGCATTACAAACCTGGTGCTGACATTTCGAATACGTCGCTGATGTCATATTCCTGTCAATTTTATTGTGCTATTATATCAACAAAGAAGATCAATTCAATGTAACCAAATCAACTTGATAATATTTACAAGTATTTGTTATTATTTTCCTGAGTGGCATATTCGATGAGATTTCACCCATGACACTGATCCCTTTACATAATATATTTAGATGGAATGTTAACCCTACTTCAGTCTAAGCCTACGTTTTTTTTATCAGTAGAATGACGAAAGAATTCGGTTCATATTTTCTTTTCGCCATTGCATAGAATTTAAAGGCTTAAAAATAGCAACATTTCTAATTTCAGACTCACTTCATCCAGTTCCACTAAGCATCTGCAGAGGAGTCGCCATATTGGATTTATGTTCCATAAGGACAATGTTACATGTTGCACAGCTCCGTGACTTTATTTGTTAGAAAATTATAATTTTTACATAGTTTGAAAAAACTTTAATTAGTGAATCCCCTTTTTAAATATAAAACATCTTTGATTCATTATGAAAATAATGAGTTTTAGTTTATTAGACATATGATTTTATAATATTATAAATGAACAATTAAACCAATAACAAGCGCCTCTTTCCCCCGTCAATTATTGCAACATGTTTGCGTGTCTCATGTGAAACCTCCCTTCAGTTAGTTTGAATGCTATTGCACTGCTGAGCTGCATTCATTAGGAAGATGTTTAGATTCGTAGCTTATGGCCATTACTAAGTAATTTTGATTTTTCAAAAGATACTCAAATGTAAAAGCTTTAGGTATTACACACATGTACTGTAATATATGTACTGTAGATGGCCAATAGCTTCATATGGAAGTGGTATAAACCTAATTAATCAAACATTATAAAGAAGTTTCACTTTTTTCATTTGCTGTTTATTTGGGTTTGGGAGAGTAAATACTCAAAGAACAAGTTGGCCTTAGTTAGTATTAAAGATTACATGTACTCATTCCCACTCATCACACCGTAAACCAAATCCAACGAACGCCCATGTTCAACTAGCCCATTCACCCTCTGGCACCCTCGGGGGTGGACATTGTACTACACTATGGTTGTTCCCAGGTGAAGTCAGTGAGTTCTGGAGCCACCAGCGAGTATCTGCTAGTGAACACCCATACTCAACCACAGACCCCTCTCCCTCTGGTGCCCTCGGGGGTGGATGTTGTACTACACTATGGTTGTTCCCAGGTGAAGTCAGTGAGTTCTGGAGCCACAGCGAGTGTCTTCTAGTGAACAACCATGTCCAGCCACAGCCCATTCACCCTCTGGTACCCTCGGGGGTGGATGTTGTACTACACAATAGTTGTTCCCAGGTGACGTCAGTGAGTATTGGAGCCACCAGCGAGTGTCTTCTAGTGAACACCCATACTCAACCATAGAACCCTCTCCCTCTGGTGCCTTCAGGGGTGGATGTTGTACTACACAATGGTTGTTCCTAGGTGACGTCAGTGAGTACTGGAGCCACCAGCGAGTGTCTTCTAGTGAACACCCATGTTCAGCCACAGCCCATTCACCCTATTGCACCCTCTACATTGCTACTATTGCTAGTGGATGTTGTACTACTCAATGGTTGTTCCCAGGTGACATCAGTGAGTTCTGGAGTCACCAGCGAGTGTCTGCTAGTGAACACCCATGTTCAGCCACATCCCCTTCATCCCCTGGCGCCCTCGGGGGTGGATGTTGTGGCAGGTATAGTGGCGGCGGTAGTCACTCTGGTATTGCTAGCATCTGCCCTCCTTGCCGGTCGATTACGACGCCAAATCACTTCCTCTTCCAAAGATGTCGATCTGTTTTTGAACAACGACCGTTTCAAACGTAAGTACAGCATTGCCATAAGAGTACAGTATCTAGTTTAGTGTCTATATTGATACGGTATTCGAATTTGATTATGAATCAATCCGTTAATGTTTTCGAACTTTCTCTTTCAGTGAAAACTTGTAATCTCAAACTGATCAAAAGTGCTCAAAATATAATACATGTTCATATCTTCACGGTTCGCACACGAGAGAATCAGCAACGAAGCCTTGTGTCATCTGTCTTTCTGATGATAATTGTGTTCTTCACGTAGCATAAAAAACAAGAGTAACATTTAAACATAGCCTAATCTAAATATTCCTTACTAAGTTTGTATTTGAACCTAAAGACAATCATGGCTAAATAGCTATTAAAAATGAAGACATATTTTATCTTAAGCAGAAAACATATTCGCTCTGTTAACAAATACTTGCCTGCAAACATACGACTGTAGTCGTGCAGTGGGTATGGACTATGGACTAGGTCTACAAGCACAATATCTCATAGATCGGGCCCTGAAGTAATGCTATATCAGCAGTTCGCCGCCTTCCTTCCCTACATCCCGATTGTCGGTAGTGGTTGTCTGTCAAAAAACAAATTATTAATTTCATTTGCATGATAATACCGAATCCTGTCCCCGAGAAAGTGATGTTCCCCTCCCATTTTCAAAGTTAGTTCCGGCTAGTATATAGCTAAGATCTCACACTACCAATTTTTTGCTTTGTGTCCTCACATTTTCAATTTACTGTCACCGAGAAAATGGAAACAAATGTCGCTTCCTTGTGGTTGCGCTGAACGTCTCGGTGGCAGTTATAAATAGATTACAACTAATGTACATCTTTGTAAATCTTTAGTATAATTAATACGTTTATCTTTCAGGATTTCGGGGTAATAAAGGGAGTGACTGATAAGGTGCTGCCAATCTGGAGCGTCTGCATAGCAAACTGGAGAAATAACTACTCAAGACACTAACACAACATATACTTAACGTACTATTGCATGCGAGCTCTGTTTCTTCTTTCTCTGTGGTACTATCTTCTGATGGCAGGATCTGAGTTCATCAGTAAACTTAGGTTTTTACCGTTAGGTAGTACTCTATGAACGAACGTCCGATCTGATTGATTGCACTAAGCTAACGTAACCCAACTAGTTTACAGGTGTTTTATGTGTGTTTTTACCGTTAGGTAGTACTCTATGAACGAACGTCCGATCTGATTGATTGCACTAAGCTAACGTAACCCAACTAGTTTACAGGTGTTTTATGTGTGTTTTTACCGTTAGGTAGTACTCTATGAACGAACGTCCGATCTGATTGATTGCACTAAGCTAACGTAACCCAACTAGTTTACAGGTGTTTTTACCGTTAGGTAGTACTCTATGAACGAACGTCCGATCTGATTGATTGCACTAAGCTAACGTAACCCAACTAGTTTACAGGTGTTTTTACCGTTAGGTAGTACTCTATGAACGAACGTCCGATCTGATTGATTGCACTAAGCTAACGTAACCCAACTAGTTTACAGGTGTTTTTATGTGTTTTTTTTTTCACGACAAATTCTCAAAAACCGTGTAAAAGCGTCACAAGTGGAAACAAATTCTAAATATGGAGAAAACTCACATAAGACACACATGTCATGGAGAGTTGGGTCTCCCCAAGTGTTTAGTTCGAGAAGATTAAACGATGATTTCACCCATCACTAGCATAATTATAAATATAATTATATATATTTAGTGCAATATTCCTTTTATAATTTGATTAAGAAAATTATAGTGACTCATCCTCAAGCACTGGATTGTCTTTGTGAGGATCATATTTCCATGATATTGTGTTTGCATATTTTGTTATTATTGTTTTTCATTTACATATAATGATTTTGTATCTTTTGCTATTACTTGTATTGTTTATCATATAATTAATTTGAACATATTTCAAATGCGAACCGAACTATCTACATTTACATATTTGTAAGATGAAGCAATAATGGAAATGAACATATTTTGATTTGATTTTGATTTCACATTATGTAGGGCTATGATGTAATGTGATTACATCTTAAATAAATTATTTTTAACTTTATAATTTAAAATTCCTTGAGCATTTTTCACACCTGCTTTGGAACTGGGTAGTCCGTTCGGCAAAAACTAGCGTGGCCAATCCAATAGGTCCGCTCAATAGTGTGTTACGCCACATCGTGTATGAATAAACATCCCGGACCCATCCATTATTAGGGGTAATACAGAGGTACAAAGCATCCAATCTACATCCAATGACAATACCGATGGATCCGAATTGTCCATCGGGTACAATGAGGAAGGTAATCACGTGTAAAAACACGACATATATGTGCACTCTGCCCCCTCCCCTCCACTCGCCGGTAATGAGACCGTCATGTGGCCGTTCCCACCTCGTTTACTTGCAAAATCATTCCACTCTTGTTCCGGCCTAATGAGTCTTGTATTCACATTCTCCACACATCCGATTTTTTAAAACACAATTAAATAATAAATTCTTAGAGATAGTCGAAAATGTATATATCTTAATCTTTATAACACATTAATGTACATACTAAAATAAAATTCACAAAAAAATTTGAATTTACATTCATTTGTAAAATATACAGTAAACTACGCCAAAATAAATATATACTAACATTTAAACTATAGAACCTAATAAATACAGTTTATATAACTAAATCCACGTTTGAGTTAAATACGCTAGATGTAACATTTGTTTGTATGAATCATCCGTCCACCTACAGCTGTACTGTAGACCCACCCGTCCACCAACAACCGTACTGTAGACCCATCCGCCCACCAATCCCCGTACTGTACAGCCACCCGCCCACTAAAACCCAAACTGTAGACCCACCCGCCCACCAACACACGTACTGTAGACCCACCCGCCCACCAACACTCGTACTATAGATCCTTCCACACACGTACTGTAGATCCATCCGCCCACCCACTCACGTACTGTAGACCCACCCGCCCACCAACACACGTACTGTAGACCCATCCGCCCACCAATACCCAAACTGTAGACTCACCCGCCCACCAACACACGTACTGTAGACCCACTTGCCCACCAACAACCGTACTGTAGATGCATCCGCCCACTAACACCCGTACTGTAGACCCATCCACAAAAGTACTATAGACCCATCCGCCCACCAACACACATACTAATAGGCCCATCCGTCCACCAACACATGTACTATAGACCCATCCTCTCGCCCACACACACGCACTATAGACCCATCCGCCCGCCCACACACGTACTATAGACCCATCCGCCCGCCCACACACATGTACTATAGACCCATCCGCCCGCCCACACACACACACATACTATAGGCCCATCCGTCCACCAACACATGTACTATAGACCCATCCGCCCACCCACACACGTACTATAGACCCATTCGCCTATAGTATTACTTTTGCTACAGTACTCAACGAAGGCCCAGGTAGAAGAAACATCAAAATAAAAATACAACCCTGTAATTAATTAATTGCTATATTATTCCTTCAAATTCTTGAAAATTGCCCACATATTTTATTTGAATTTAGTGGACAATTATGACTACAATTACATACCTTCCCTAACTTATCTACATGATCAGACGAAATATATCTCAATGAAAAGAGTAGGATCTGTAAAGGTCTTCATTGATACAGTTAGCTACTGTTGCTCTTCTAAGAATTGTATCAACAATTTAACTGAAGTGATGAGTCAACCTACTTCAAGTAGACCAACTGCAACCACTTGATCACTTTGCAAGCTTGTATTCTTGATGACTCATCGCCTGTTTCTGTCGTATTAACAAGGTTCCTACAGCCCAACCAATCACATGATTTGTGGTATTGTTAGTAACTTGAATAAAACTAATTACACTGTGTGTAATGATTACATTCCGCTTTCTCGCACATTTGGTTTTAATAACTACTGTATAAAAAAATTAAATAATGTAAGTCTCTGGTGCCCAAATGTCGAGGCAGAAATTATGTGTAACCAGTTTGAAGATTGTTGTTTACTTAAAAACTAACAGGCCTATGAACAATCACACCGTTGTTTTCCTCATTTGATTGTACTATAAGTTTTAATAATTTTTATCCTACATGTAACATAAAAGTACTGGAATCGTATTTTTATTTCAATACGTGATTGACCGGAATGCTTTCTGTAATTAAAAAAAAAAAAATGCTATCAATGTTCAGAAACAATCTTTTCTTGGCTTCTAGAGGTCGTAAAATTAATTACATGGTATAATGTAATTCTCAGATGACACCCACATTTTTTTTAGTAATGAAAATCGTACTGATCTAGAAGTGGAAGTTTATACTGAAACCAGCTCCTTACTTCAATTGTTCTTCAAGAGAAAATTCAGTGTAAATACTGGAAAAACAAATATCACTGAATTTAGAGTTAACAAATCCACTTCCACCAATAAGAATTTATCAAACTACATGATTGGTGATACAATTACTGACCCAGTTACTCAATTCAAATTTTTTGATGTCATTATTGATGAGCGTCTAAAGTTTGACATTCACATTGATAAGTACAGGAATTTACATTTTGAAGAGCCTTGCGAAAATTTCTAAGTTAGACGTTCTTTTAGCTTCCTATTATGGTGTAATTTATCCATTTCTTCATTACGCCGTTTTCTTGTGGGGTCATGAGAATGAAAGAACAAAATTTTTATTTAAACAACAAAAAAGTGCAGTTAGAATAATTTTTAAAAAAACCGTCTACTTCTTCATGCAGATCTCTCTTTAAAATCAATAAAATTTCAACTTTTCCTTGCATTTAAATTTATGCAGTTTTTGTTTTTGTTCATACAAATTTTAATTTATTTCAAGATATAGAGTTAAATAATTGAACACGTAATTCACTTAGAGAAGATAACTATTTAAAAATTCCACGCCACAGAACAAGTTTTTTTTTTAATCATCTATTATACAATGGCGTTACCCTATCCAATTCACTCCCACCATCACTTAAAGTTGAAAAATATCGTGTTTTGTTTGGAAGGGAGGGTCATGAAAATACTGCAGCTTTCTATAGTGTTAAAGAGTTTCATTTACTAAAACACTACACACGATCTGCAGCTGTAATCTTTTTTTTTTTTTTTTTTTTTTTTTTTTAGGAGAGGCCGATCTCCTCCTTAACCTTACTCTGACCATTCCCCATAGACCATTGATCTGTGCGAGGAACTTATTCAGACAGAGTAAGGAGGCGAACCAGTACAGTACAAGGTGAATATTACTGATAAATCTTCCAGTCTAGGCCGGATTCGAACCAGCGCTATCTCTAACCCAAGCTCAAAGTCCTGACGTCTTAGACCACTCGGCCACCGACAGCTGTAATACAGTTATACAGCTGTAAGGAATGTATTACATTTTTGACGCTATTGTACAATGTATTTACTGTAAAAAATAAAGATATTTGAGTTCTGAGATCTTATGAACTGTTTAGTTAAGATAAAGATATATTATTTTTATATGCGTAAGTATATTAAGTGATTTTACATTGATTTCAATTTAAAATAATGGATCGTTATTATATATCTTATAAGGACTACAACGTGACCAAGTAATTTATTTTTCGACCCCTAGAAGCCATGAAAACGTTGTTTCAAGAAATTGATTAGAACTTTTTTTTTCTTGAAAAGTTAAAATTCTTAAATTAAAAAAATTACATGAAACATTTCTGTTAATCACGTAATAAAATATAAATACTATACAACAACTTGGTTTTGAGTAATACAATTGTAAAGTTGAGGCACAGTGAAAACTAGTTAAAATTCCAGAAAAACAAAATGGCATCTAGCTGCTGAACAAAATGGCATCCGCTGTAAAAACTATTATTATTCTTAATTTTTACAGCGGACTGGAAACTGAAAAAATATTATTCTTAATTTTTACCTTATTAAGAATCACACATAGAATAAGAAAATATATAACCAGAACACCTATATTTTTTGACACTCATATATGTATGGGTAAATCATTCTCTCGAGTCCACTTATGTATTTCCTTTCTGTTTCAGTGTATCCACCCCCAATAACGTTGGTCAAGGTGTTGACGCCCCCAGGTTCACAACCACCACAGCCGCAGAAGGCCCAAACCACCACTAACATCCCCAGCCCCTCATTCTCTCGAGTCCACTTATGTATTTCCTTTCTGTTTCAGTGTATCCACCCCCAATAACGTTGGTCAAGATGTAACGCCCCTTGGTTCACAACCACTACAACCGCAGAAGGCGTAGGCCCAACCCACCACTAACATCTCCCGTCCCTTATTCTCTCTAGTCCAACTCTTGATGTATTGCCTTTCTGTTTCAGTGTATCCACCCCCAATAACGTTGGTCAAGGTATTGACGCCCCTTGGTTCACAACCACTACAACCGCAGAAGGCGTAGGCCCAACCCACCATTAACATCCCCCGCCCTGCTCTTATACCAAATATAGAATTAGGTCCTCTTTGTACGAATCTGTAAATAATAAAATAAGCTTAAATGTCTATATTGAGTTTTATTAACACTTTCGTAATATTTACAGCGGCATTTTGTTAAATAAGAGTTTCTTTAATGTTTAGCAATGTTTACAAAGTATCAAACAGTTTCCACTCACCGTGATTGTATTGCAGTTTTTCTGAACTAATAAATTAAATACATAATTTAGATGATGAAAAATGCGTAAAATTAAAATGAATTTGTTAATATTTAAGATCATTGTTGAACTGAAATATGGTAAAGTGAATGTCAACCGCTAACCAAGACAATAACCAAGCAGTTGTGATGCATTCTACAGGTAATCTTTCATCATAACGAGTAATCTACAATCAATACTAAAAAATATTCATTTTTTTTAAATTTAATTATATTTTTCTAACTTGCATCTTGACTAGTTCTTAAATACTTCTTTAAATGTTAGACATAAATATATTTGTATAAACCTATTACAAATAATCACTTTTTATCATACATAACTTAATATGCAAAGAGTAAACATAATTTTATGCTGTAATTGATTTCGACACAATCTGTTGGTGTGAAATGATAATTTCACAATTAAGCTTTTTAAAGGAAGCTTGCCGAAATATAAAGCTAGATATGCTAACAAGTCTGGTAATTCTCTTGTATTTCTTAGTCAACTTAAAATTTGTTCATACTTTGATAATACATTTTTGGGACGTTAGTAAAAATATTTAGTAAAAATTAGGTGTCGCAAACAATTTTCGAGTGAGGAAATAGCGATTTTAATATTAAACGGAGGCCATCTATTTACATCGCTCCGCAATTGATGTGGTTAGGATATGTTATTATAGTGTAGAATGAACTTGCAATAATGTATTTTGATTGGCGCCAGCCGCTTTATACTCAATAGAAGATGTAAAAGCATATTTTACAATACCTAACCTAATAACAACTGCCGCGGTGCGATATAAATGGGCGGTCTCGGTATATACCACTAACGTTATTAAATCTTTGTTTGCTATTGCAAACTACAAAATTTGGTAAAAATTAGATATTTCTCATTTTTACCAAATGTTGTTATTTAACGTCCAAAAAATGTATTATTAAAGTATTAAAAGATTTGAGGTTGACTAAGTAATAGTAGAGAATTACCACAAGCCCTGATCGCAAGTTACAAAATGTTTCCTTCCAACAAATGTTCCTATCAAGAAATTTCGACCTGTTGGTAAAATAAACTTAGGATATAACTGAGTGAAAATATATTCTTGTCAAACTTTATTTTTCAAAAAACTTAGGCTATAAGAAGACATTTATTTGCTTTGTTGAAGTTGAAATGACAAAAACTATGCCTAAAAAATAAAGTAGGCATTAATATGACCACCAAAATTGTAAGAAAATAGGCCATAATAAATAAATTAGATTTCAAATAAACTTAATTATTGTGCAGGCCTACCGATCTAAACAAAAAATAGTGTGCATTAAAAGAATTAAACAAATATTTCGTTCAACAACAAAAGGTAAATAAAAAAATGTTTACTTGTTTTTAAAAAGCGGTCGTTTAATAATGTTGGTACTAATGTTATGAAAAGTATAGTAGATACGATAAAATTATAAGGAACTTAAAAACATCTTGTCACGCGATGAAACGTTTGACACCTCAATTATTATGATCGGTTCACAAATAACAGAGAAATTGAAATGTTATTGACAATTTAATTTTACAATTTTTACAAGTACTAATATTGATGCACTCTTTAAACAGAGGTTTAAAAAACAAGTTTAGCAGATCTTCTTAAATTAGCTGATTTCCCCCTTAATAATGAATGCATTGTTGAGCCAATCAGTAGTAATGGAGGTCCTGTGATTGCATTTCTTTATTCTTAAGGTGGTGATCGTCAAGATATGGGTGTGTATGAATTTCGAATGACTATGTGAGTGTAGAGAAGCGAATGCAGTCATTGTTAAAACTATAGCTGACTATTTCTTGGAGAGTATCATAAATTAGTTCCCAATGACAAATGAACTGCCGATAGTTATTATCTTATCCCTTTCAATATTTGTTATGATTGATTGGGATTGAATTGAGAACCTTTAGCTTATGAAGCTTATGGTGTGCTTTAACAACGCGACTGACCAATTGTTTACATAATTTCATTGTGTTTGACAAAACATAGTTATTTACTCTTTTACGAGTTGAAAAGCTTTTTAAAGTTTTATATTATTGTATTTTATTTCTTTTAAATGGAAGATGAGAAAGTTTATCCGTTTTCTGAAATACCTGGCATCACGCTGTAATAGTTCTGTGGCTAGACGTTGTACCAAGAGAACTTTTCTAACCGAATTGTCCATATGCAAAAACATGCTCCACCAATCCACAATAATGTCGGTAGACCAAGATACACCAGAACTGCAGAGTTTGAGGACATTGTACTTGGCATTTCTGAAATCCACATGCCATTAAACAGAATCATCCACAACATCAATTTTGAGTAAATATTTGGGCTGGCATTTTGGGAGACAATCTTTTTGGTCACCCTTCCTCCTAGTCTTTATTTCCATATATGTCATTCCATTGATTGGTCTATTTAAGAGAGAAGAGCTCCCTTTTTTGCTAGACGATGTACCTCTTCATTGCGACAAAATATATGGTTTATGCAAGATGGAGCACCTGCTCACTATAGTGTTGTTGCCCGTGAACATCTATATCGCAGTTTCTCAAATCGATGGATAGGTCAATGAGGCCAACAAGGTAACCAAATATACCTTTGGACTGTTAACTATGGAGTTATTTGAAAGCATTAGTGTACTCTTCTACAATCGAGACCGTTGAAGAATCGCGATTCATGGGATGGGTGTAATGGAATGGAAATGATCAAGCATAGACCAGGAATCTTGGAAATAATCCGTAAATAAATGTGAAGATACCTGAATATGTGTTTTTTGAACACGACCTGAGATATTTAAATATTAAGTTAACAAATTATTTGATTTGTTTTATAACAGTTTGGAATATGTAAGAAACATTAAATTTGCTATATCCAATGAGTTAAACATTCAGTTTTTATAAAAGTTAGCAAAATGCAGTGCGAGGTTTCATTTTAATAAAACTCACCGATAACCCTTAGGGCTAAAATTCTAATTTCTTTATTATTTGTGATCCGGTCAAAGCTATTGAGGTGTCAAACATTTTATCGCATAAAAAACTGTTTTTACTTTATAATTTTATCGTATCTATTGTGGTTTTCATGAAATTTAGGATCAAAATCATTTAGCGGCCACTTTGAAACTATTATAGATATTTGATTCATCTCCTTTCAAATATTAGGTCTAAAATATACAATAGTTTTGTAAAATTACAATTCTATGTTAAGGAGATTTGAGTTATGATTTTTACGTAAAAATCACAAACAGATCGAAAACGAAGCATTTTAGGACATTTGTTTTAGGAACATTTTCTTTGTTTTCAACATCATCAATCATTTTACGAGGGTCTCGTATTCGTTTTAACGTAATTTTGAAAGACCCTGAAATTGCTGTTGAAAATACAGCAATTAAAAATGCAATACACGTTATAACCATACAACTATTTTAAATAAATTATGGCATATTGTATAAATAAACATTATATAATATTTTACAGATTTACTATACAATATGTTAACTTTGTTTATGCATTGTAATGATGTCTTTCATTCTATAAATGACTTGTTACTTATTCTAGTAGATAATTTTGTATGTAGGCCTGCAATGTAAATTTACATAATTTGAAGGTGGTCATTTTTTTACTATTATTTGTCATAATTTTATCTAGAAACTTACACGGTAGTCTATGGAATATAGATCGTAATGTCGTACCACACAAGTCAGTTATATTGGTGATTGAAGGGTGGGGGGCAGAGAACCCAGACTGACACTGACCAAATGGATGGCGTGGAGTGGTCGGTCATCTTGGCCGAATCTATTTTCCATTTGACCAATTTAAAACTGATTGGCGAATATTTTTTCAGATAAAATTATGTTCAATATGTAATTTTGTATGTATCGTTATGGAGTATACAGATTATTATGCGTTGTTTCGTTTTTTTCATTTAATGTTACCGATAGGCCCCTACATGTATTTAAAAGTGTTCTAATATAAAAATTAGTGAGAATGAAAATACCAACAAATTGTAAAATCCAATTAGCAAGCAACCTTAAATATCTATTCAAGAATTTGACACGTCAACAATTAATTAGTATTAGTAATGAATTTAATTTACTAAAATATCAAGAGACAAACAGTAACAGAAATAATTTGATGAATTATCAAAAATATTAATAAATCCAAAAAGAAATAAACAATTCAAAATAGAGAACAAAGAAAACTAATTACAAATGACATTTTTAATTGAAGAGATTTCTCGAGCAAAAGATTGTGGGTAAACGAAATAATTTGTGAGGTACAGATTTTAACTCGAGGGATCTTTTGAAATTGCTATTAATTATGTGAAAACTTGTGTTTACATTTTAATTCCAACTTCACTAGCAGATGTTTTTATATCTCAGATATTACTCTGGCACAAAAGTTCGAAATAAACTCTGTCAAGAAAAGATAACCCCGGTGAATACAAACAGACAAAGAAGTCCTCGTTTTGTCAACTTTTAATAGAACCAAAAGCTAAGACCCTACTTCAGGTTGGTTTCATTTAATGTATCCCCCCTCATTCCCCTTCCGACCTTCCTATCTTTCTTGCAATGTCTGTATTGTATTTTAGGATATAAAAAGCACAGGTACAGTAGCTTAACGTGTATCGAAGACACATTGATTCATGTCACTTGAAACAAAAAAATAGTTTGGTTTCACCCAATCGATTCACACTACATTCCGTTCAAACTGAACAAACTAGATCTGGCACATGAAATAGAACACAACCCTAATGTATACGTTTTGGTTGAAGTTAACTTTTGGTTATTTGTGAAGCGCTATATTATATTCTCGTCATTTTATAGTTTTTTGTTAGAAATATACAATCCGGAAATACTCTTGGACTAATGTTATTTATTTTGTCTAAGAAATTCAAACCTTTTTAACATCTATTTGGAAGTTGATATAACAGTAAATATAGAATAATCCAAAGCGGAATGATTTGTTCTTTATTACTAAAAAATATATGAATTTAAGCCTGGAGCCTAATATAATTTTTATTATAATAAGCCTGAATAAAATATAACTTTTGTTTCAAATCTCAGTGTCCGTAGATTATAAACGGCACATTTTTATAAATTACAATTAAGTCTTCAAAAAACATTTTCTATCAGAAAAGGTTTTTAAATTTTGTAGCGTTACACAACAATAATTTAAGTTTCCCACAATTTTGTAAATGGCAGCTTTTCTCAAAATTCGCTAAATACACTTTTTTTTTAATGAGGAAAAAAAGGTTAAAGAGGAAGTTCCCTACTTAAAGTTTCGTCGTAGCTCTGCAGGTTTATAAGTAAGATACCAATGGTATCTTACTTATATCACACTGTATATACATATCACACTGTATATACATATCACACTGTATATACATATCACACTGTATATACATATCACACTGTTTATACATATCACACTGTATATACATATCACACTGTATATACATATCACACTGTATATACATATCACATTGTATATACATATCACACTGTATATACATATCACACTGTATATACATATCACACTGTATATACATATCACACTGTATATACATATCACACTGTATATACATATCACACTGTATATACATATCACACTGTATATACATATCACACTGTATATACATATCACACTGTATATACATATCACACTGTATATACATATCACACTGTATATACATATCACACTGTTTATACATATCACACTGTTTATACATATCACACTGTGTATACATATCACACTGTATATACATATCACACTGTATATACATATCACACTGTATATACATATCACACTGTATATACATATCACACTGTATATACATATCACACTGTTTATTCAGTATTATTTAATATTTACATATTATGTCTTAGTTGCTTGTATGTTTTGACAATGAAATTGTAGTTTTCGAAAGGCCACAAACACACTTCATATTGATTATGTTAGTTTTATTCTACAAATAATAACAAATATACAAGTCCCTAATATTGACTAAAATGTCTGCAAAACTGTATGCATGATTATTCGTTTTGTTGTGACGGTGGAAGTACAAGACAGAACGGAAATCGAGGCGATGTTTTTGCCAGTTGTTCAGCCACATGTGGTCCCCATCCTGACATCGTCATACAAATGACAATCAGCTTGGCTGGCGACGAAACTTCTTTGGTGGTCTTTGATAAAAATACTCTTTAACTGCCTCTGTAGCGCTACTAATTCACTAAGACTAATAGTTAATTGATATAAGTTATATCTGTGTTAAGGGGCGTATCTCTAACAGTTCTGGTGGTTTTTGATTAAAATAAATTCACTGTATTTTAAGCTGACCTAAAAGTAGGTAACCACAACAAAAATGAGGCGTATGAACGTTCTCTGTTCTTTATATTTAAAAGAACAGAACATTCAGATTGTTGACCTGAAAAGAAAAATTCATTTGTTTATGCTCTTGTGAAGGAATGAATGATTCATGTCTCAATATGACCTTAGCAGATTATATACATAGCAAGGCCTTGTACGTACACACGGTAGCTGATCCCCCCACCATTGATATAGATGTTTACAATAAGATAAAATATATTTATTTTTAGTGAGATCTATATTTGACTAACTATTGCCTAATCAGGATTTTTTTTTAATAACCAACCTTATACTTTATTCTTGTCACATTTTACAGAAATATAGAGAATATTTGCGAGTATAGTTTATAGTCAGTTACCATTTATTAAATTAAAAAAATATAAAAGCAGTAATATAGATTTGGGAAAAGTCCTTATGTCATGTGATACTAACAAAAATATAAAGTGATCCTGGCACAAAGCTCAGAACCATCCATCGAACCACATAAGACCTGCCTCACCGATTCTATTTATGCTGGCTAATCCCTCCATAAAATAACGTAGGGGCACTCTGTAACTATGAGATCCATTGTTTGAATAGACTCCCCGCAACCACATTACTGATCTAGCGTCAATCCCCTTTTATATTTCCAGTAGTTATATCTGCCCACGTCAGTTTCCTACGAGGGTCATCCCTCCTACATGTATTGACGGATCGTTAGTTAGGAACTTATTTCGTCCATCAAAACTTTTCCACGCTATGGCCGCGCCTAGTTGTACGAGAAATTTGATCTGCTCAACTGGAAAGCAGTTCGTAGAGGGGAGTTTCAAGAGTTTAAACCATTCTGACGAGGGAGATCCGGTCCCTTATGGGTAATATATATTTTAAAACCATTTAAAGTGGACAGTTTCTCGTCTCTTATTTCAATCATTTTAATTACTATGACAAACTCTAAACAAAAATTATTAAATACTTTCAGTTTGTATATCGTATGACTTTCACGGCAGCCAAAGTAAATGGAGGAGAAATGAAAAATACGATATTGGAACGATAATTTTAAATATTAATTTAATAAATATAAAGTACAAGGTAGGTATTTTAGTTATATATTCACCTTATTTTACTTGATAAAGTATAGGAACGGGCATGATAAATTACAAAAAAATGAAATAATAACAGTCTACATAGGCCTGCAGGGTGATCAACTCAAAGTAGCCACAATTAGGATCTCAAAAAGTATTGATTCTACAGCAAACATTACATGGGGGAACTTTACCTAATTTTTTATGGTCATTACAATTACGTAGGCCAAATTTTAAAATTCAATCGCCATTTTCCAATATGGCGGTCAACTTTGAAATTTATTGTAGAAACTTTTTATGATGGATTTAGGTTTTAACTTACTAGTAATTCTAATATTTTTATGCCCTTGGTATTATTTTGATATACTTAACTGTTTCGCCGCTAGGAGCGCTTAAAGTTTTAGAAATCCTTATTTCAAAAATTTATTAAGAGCCGTATTCTTCCATTTACAATGAAGCTTAACTTAGAATGCATTATTGTTATTCAATTGAATGTTGGAAAGCTCTTTCAGTTTCACAAATCATATTTTATACAAAAATATTGCAATCACGTGGTTCAAATTTTAAAATTCTGTGGCCATTTTCCAATCAGCGGGCAACTTTGAAATTACATATGGTAACTCCTATTTTTTATGATGGATTTAAGTTTAATTAGTGATTCTAAAACTTGTATTCTTGATATTATTTTAATATACTTAACCGTTTTCCTGCTAGGAGCATTGAAAGTTTCAGAAATTCCTAGTTTAACAATTTATTAAACAGTCATGTTTTACCATTTACAAATAATAAGGGTTAACTCAGAGATTTAAAACATGTATTTGTGAAACTGCAGCTTTTTAACATTCAATCAAATACAACTCATGTACTCTGGGTTAGTTCTTATTATTTGTAAATGATTAAACATGACTGTTTAATAAATTGTTAAACTAAGAATTTTCGAAACTTTCAGCGTTCCAAACGGGAAAACAGTTAATTATATCAAGATAATACCAAGAATAAAATTCTTAGAATCACTAGTCAAACCTAAATTCATCATACAAAATAGGGGTTACCATAAGTAATTTCAAAGTTGCCCGCTAATCCGAAAATGTTCACAGAATTTTGAAAATTTTGAACTACGTGATTGTAATATTTTTGTATAAAATATGATTTGTGAAACTGAAAGAGCTTTCCAACATTCAATTGAATAAAAACAATGCATTATAAGTTAAGCTTTATTATTGTAAATGGCAGAATACACCTCTATAATAAATTGTTGAAATAAGGATTTCTGAAACGTTCAGCGCGCCTAGCGGCGAAACGATTAAGTATATCAAATTAATACCAAGATCATACAACTCTTAGAATTACTAGTAAAACCTAAATCCATCATAAAAAATAGGGGTTCCTATAATACATTTCAAAGATGACCGCCATATTGGAAAATGGCGACGGAATTTTAAAATTAGACCTACATAATTTTAATTAGCATACAAAATTAGGTAAAGTTCCCCATTTAATGTTTGCTGTAAAATCAATACTTTTTTAGATCCCAATTGTGGCCACATTGAGTTGATCATCCTGTATTTGTTGTGTATGAAATAAAAGTAGCCTAACAAATAAAGGTACAATTTACCAGTTGTATAATTTTTATAACGGTGTATGCCTTTTGGCGGCAACAAATTTAAATAATTTTGACGAATCTACGCTGGGAGGTATTTGAATAATAATTCACTAATTAAACTGTATTGGATAGGCTATGAAGTCTTAGCATTTAAAACCCCGTTTAGTCATGAAGTAACTCTAGGTGCCATATAATATAAAAATGAACTCTTGGTACTGGTACGAATTTAACTTCAGCCAAAGCAATATCTCAAGCCGGATCAAGGATCTCACAAGGACTCAGGAGTTTGGTACGTCAAGAGCAGATGGCAGCGAGAGAGACAAACGATCTGAGGAAGAAAGTGAAAAATGACGCCGAAGACAGATGAATGGACAGACGGAAGCTGAGTTTGGGGTGGGGGAGGCAGGTGCTATGACTGATAACTGGTCTGTGTCCACTCGATCTGATAACACGGGGTTAATCCATCATTGTCTCCTATTGTTGCTCTCTTGAACCTTCCTACTTTGACGCGGCCAAACTGTGAGAGGGATCAATTTTAGCAATCTCACTTTTGAAGTAAGAGCGTAAAATACTATACTGTATATTCAACGTTAATTAATTTAAATGTTATATAATTCAAATTCTATAACCGCAGAGGAGTAGGTTAGTCTTATTTATTTGATTTTGAAACAGCATTATTCAGGTACATTTTCCCCCAAAGATAGAGATTCCAATGAGATAGAGATATGAAACGTTTTTTATATATTTTAGTATAATTGTTTGTACTCACTTTCACGTAGGGATTATAAAATAAATTGCTATCAACTTTCAAGTTTTGTATTATGTTCTATTTTTTGCAACTTGGACATTTAAAAAAATCTCCATTTGATTGTAGGGGTTGATAAAATAAAAAAAAGGTTGCCAGACTGCAGAGAAAATATAGCTTTAAAAATCTATTCATAAATTCGCAGGTCAATTTTTGAGAGATAAACAAAAGCACCTTTTGTAACCCGTGACCAAATTACATTATTTACTCACTTTTGGGATTTTGCTTCCCACCTTGAAAACATTTCTTTGAAAGACCAGGGTTGAAAAAATCTTAAACATTTGGTTTTATTTTATCCATAATAATGAGTGTGTTTGGGATCTTCCTCTGTCCATAACATTTTTTTACTTTGAGCCGCGCTCGAGTTTCCATTACAGAAAATATACATAAATGCATTTCTGCATACTCCTGTTTAAAAAACGATATCTTAATGCCACTGTAAATTAAAGCGGTAAATTACCTAAATCCGCAAAATATAATTTATCCAAACAAACACGTTTGTGTTCTCTGTGAGTGGCACTTTACTACGTTGCCAAATGATTGCTGCTATCCCTGCATAATAATTTAAATGTTATATTCACTATCTTAAATTAAAGTATAAGTAAATGTCACACAACACAAATTTATTACAATATAAGCACAAAATCCACAAATACATTACAATACAAGTACAAAATGCACAAATATTGTGCTTATATTGTAATACATTTGTGTGACGTTCACTTGTATTTTATTAGTATCAACACGTATTATGCTAATTAAAAAACTATTTATCTTAAATTAAAATTATAGTGGTATTAAAAGTAAGTAAAATTGTTGCCTTTTCTTTTAGCTAGCGTATTTGGTCAAGGTATGTTTTGCATTAATGATACTCACATAACTGTACTTAAGTCTGCAGAGGCTGTCGGCCATGTTCGTTTTAATCCCATAACAACAATGTTAATCCGAACAATGTTGTTTTCCAACCGGATATACGATCAAGCTTTTATTTTTGTATATTTTTTCAAAACTAGGCGTACGTATTAAAAATAACAAAAGCAAACACAATGCGCAATTTGATAACGTTTAAAATGACACCTCATTCACAACTTTTGGTCAATAATAACGAAAAAATATGGATTCGCAAATAACATTGTTCTTATGGGATTAAAACCAAATTGGCCGACAGCATCTGCAAACTCTTAAATAGTAACAAATAAAATTCTTTACCATGTTTACAATTTTATTTCATGTTTACAATGCTGTAAACCTTGGTTTATAAGTAGTTTTTATAGTAATTATTACTCACCAGGTCTTTTTTTTAACTATGCATTTACGCCTTTTTTATTTTTCTACAATAACGACAACATCACAATTCTAACAAATAATAAATATTTCTTATGTATATTCAGGCTTGTTAATTTAAAAAGATTTTTGTAATTAGAGGCTACCAGAGATGTAAACACAATTAATTGTCACATAGAGCGACGAATGGATATTGGATTTATGCAAATTCAAAAATGTCCTTTGTAACAAGTCAATCGGAGGCAAGGTAAACTATATGAGTATCAATTTATGTACCAGTTTACTACGTAAAATAAAAATTAACTATACGTTCAACATAAACCACCTGATATGAAAAAATTCCATTACAAGAAGGCCTATATATACACTTACATATAATGAAATGTTTATGAAAATACAAACAAGGAAGATAGATTGTTAGACATTAAATCTACAATGTGCCGTTTTTGTTGGGTAACTAACTGGAAATACAATATTAAGCCTCAGTTAAAACCGAATGGGACAATCAAGCTGTTCAACAATGAAGAACTAACATTTGAGATTTTATTAGAGAACCCCCAAGGGTAGTTAAAAGTCAATAAATAGAAACAGAGAGCTCGAGCGACCAAGTCTATCATTACTCCGGCAGTTATGTACGCAGTTTACTGCCTGGTAGGCTAAAGCTGCTGCCACTCCATGGTATAAGACGCAATTAATTTCAATTGCAATTAAATCTAGAGAGAGCTATAAAAAGTCAGAGACTTCAATAATTAGTTTCTGTAATGGCCCTGTTACTAAGAATGATTAATTGTTTAATTTAAAATTGAGTCGAGTCTCTTGAGTTTTCCTTTGAGCACTTAGTCTCATTTCTAAGTATAATACGAATTTATATACAAACACTGAGACTTTTATCCAGCCCATTTAAAATAAATATACGGGGTTTCTTTAATGAGTCATTATTATTCTTTCAACCTGTGTGAAACTAACTTCGTATGTATATAGGATGGATGAGAGGGACGAGTGTATGGTGCTGGACTCAGCAGTAGCTTGTCTGTGGGGTGGGAAAGCTACTAGTCGTAGTTGAATCATATAATGCGTTTGTGTGTTGAAGGGCTGCCAGATAGTCTTCAAGTCGTGTTTACGAACTGATATTTAGTAATCCTTGGAAACTGCCCTTATATCCACGTGTTACCAAATACTTAGCTACTTCGAACGCGCCCTGCAAAGCGCGTTCCAAATGAGTTAACTTGGAGCTAAACTCCAAATGAGTTCCAATGAGTTTCCAAATGAGCTAAACTCAGAAACGATCGTGGCGCCGTACGTACATTCTCATGGTTTGACATGTACGTTCAAAATGCTTTCCTCCATTTCTAGAACAAACTCGCCTTTTTGGTCATCGGCCATCTAGAGTGAGCAGAATCAATAATGTGCCTTCTGACGAATGGTGTTTTGATAACGTGGACTGCAGTGTTCGTGGAAGGAAACAACCTCCATCATATACTTTGTGGTTATGAATTCATTCATTTCATATACATTAATTTCATTTTTTGGGTCTTTTGTAGAAGAGGGCCACCAGTCTTGAAATATTTTCTATGGATACAGGACCAACAAAAACACATTGTACACTCAGTATATATGTATTGGACACAATTTGAACACATTTTAAAGAAAAAAATAATTATGTTACAAACTATATAAGGGTTTATTCTTGTGGAGGCCAGAATAGGTTAGGTTAGGTTAGGTTAGGTTACTGACTGACCACTGAATTTATCAGATAACGGAGTGGCGGGCGACGCGCGGTTCGGCGCTCACCGGTTGATAAGATAAGATAACGCAACAATAGTGAATCTTGCCTACTACAGGCCTTCCGTGTTTCAATTAAGTGCCTCTAACATTAACAATCAGAAAAAGACCCTTCAAACAATATGCCATTGCTATAGAACATATTTCAAGACTGGTGGCCCTCTTCTGCAAAAGACCCATTTTTTTTTATTTTATTTTTTTATTTCATTCATTTTCATTTCATTTCATATATTTTCGGTTCATTTATATACATGATAAGAAAATATATACCGTACACACGACACTTTAAGATAATGTTCGCTGCTAATTTTATTCTTTACTGGAACAATAAAATTTTAATAAATATTAAAGAAATATGTAAGAAATAAATAATACTTTAATTATCATTGATGCATGCCCGGTTCAAGAGTCGAGTACGTTAGGGGAGGGAGGAAGGCTTATCTAGAGCTATGTATTTGCTGATTGACGTAAAAAAACCTGTATGCCAATTTTCCGACCGAGAGAGATAGTTCGTACGAGTCTTGTTCACATACTAAAGGTGGCAGATTTATGAGGTGTTTGTATGCCGGATCTGTGGTGAATCCATCTAGAGAGTGTGTAATGATCTTTCCGTTAATTTAGCTAAAACAAAGTTTATCGATTTCGATTTGCGGAAAAACCATGAAAGGTCGTCGACACCTTAGCCTCTTGTTGGTGATTGTGAAATTGAATCGTGCTAGAAAGTTAACTATCGTGGTTTAGTTATAGATTCCCAGCACATAGACTTGCTATATTTTGACATAAATATTCTGTTCACAGCTTACTTTGGCTGCCTACATAATACATTAGATGCATTTTTGGATCTAAAAAAAGCAATTAGAATAATCCTTGGTATTAAGGAGACTGAGCCGTACAGCGGTGTCTTTTATACATATGACTTATTAACTTTTTGTAGTTTATACAAATATGCTTGCCATTATCTGTCAAAGGGAAAAATTCCACTAAATCTGCAATTATATAATGTCCAGTTTTAGAAATATGGATAGAATAGTTATACCACCATATGTTTTGAGAGGCTCATACATTTCTGGGGTGAAACTATTCAATAAACTTCCTTAAAATATCAAAGCAGAATCTAACGTCAGTAAATTTAAACCCAAATAATTAAAGTCATTTTTAATACTAAAGGAACAATACAATGTCCATGAATACGTGTGTAAGACAAGCATTGTTTAGTTGAAAGTGTCTTTACTTGTTCTTTTGTACAAGAGTGAACAATTCTGATTCCACTTGAGGTAAATTAACACCGTGTGGAATAGTTATAGACCATATGTTTAGAGCGTCGGATGAATGAAACGCCTTTGTATTAAATGAAATAATTATAGGAATGATAGTGTGGATTTTAAAATTGGCATTTGCAAAACATATTTTAATCTAAACTTAAATTAAACAAATATTATTACTGTACTATTAAATGTAAATAGCCGGGTCATTCTACTGAAGAACACTACTCGTAGAGGGTGACTGGTTACTCACATGACGTCCAGTATACTCACTGCTAAGTAAACAAGACAAGTTAAGTTAACAATTTAAGATCTTGTGGTATTAAAAACTATTATTTCGTGATGTTTTATCTATACTTCGTGATAATGATGGTACTATACATTATCACTTTTGGCTCAGAGACTTGTTTAATGAAAGAGTAAGCATTTAATGTGTATTTAACTTATTTAATCTCGTTTATATGTAAACCCATCACTCGAATGACTACCGTACATTACTGAGGAGTGACGTGCCCGTCTCTCCAATGAATTTAATGTATCCATATTTGTACAGCAGTTTTTATTGGCTCATTGTTTTTATTTTAATTATTAGATTACGATATTTTCTATTTATAAATAACGGAATGCAATATTGTAGTAGCTGCAATTACAATCAACCAACCCTCGTTAGTCAGAGGAAAAGCTATTATTCCATCGTCTAGAGGCAAACACTAATTGTCCAACAGGTTCTATCACAATCAGCCAGTTGTTGGTGGGTTGTGATTATCATGAAATAGTTTTCTGCGGTTTCTTCAATTACAAACTGGTTTCCGAAGCGTAATAAGTTAATATGCTAAAACATGTTGAGTATAGTAAATTGCATTTACTTAAAAACTTATACTAAATATCCCTCCAAGTTTTTAATATAATATATATATATATATGTGTGTGTGTGTGTGTGTGTGTGTGTGTGTGTGTGTGTGTGTGTGTGTGTGTGTGTGTGTGTGTGTGTGTGTGTGTGTGTGTGTGTGTGTGTGTGTGTGTGTGTGTGTGTGTGTGTGTGTGTGTGTGTGTGTGTGTGTGTGTGTGTGTGTGTGTGTGTGTGTGTGTGTGTGTGTGTGTGTGTGTGTGTGTGTGTGTGTGTGTGTGTGTGTGTGTGTGTGTGTGTGTGTGTGTGTGTGTGTGTGTGTGTGTGTGTGTGTGTGTGTGTGTGTGTGTGTGTGTGTGTGTGTGTGTGTGTGTGTGTGTGTGTGTGTGTGTGTGTGTGTGTGTGTGTGTGTGTGTGTGTGTGTGTGTGTGTGTGTGTGTGTGTGTGTGTGTGTGTGTGTGTGTGTGTGTGTGTGTGTGTGTGTGTGTGTGTGTGTGTGTGTGTGTGTGTGTGTGTGTGTGTGTGTGTGTGTGTGTGTGTGTGTGTGTGTGTGTGTGTGTGTGTGTGTGTGTGTGTGTGTGTGTGTGTGTGTGTGTGTGTGTGTGTGTGTGTGTGTGTGTGTGTGTGTGTGTGTGTGTGTGTGTGTGTGTGTGTGTGTGTGTGTGTGTGTGTGTGTGTGTGTGTGTGTGTGTGTGTGTGTGTGTGTGTGTGTGTGTGTGTGTGTGTGTGTGTGTGTGTGTGTGTGTGTGTGTGTGTGTGTGTGTGTGTGTGTGTGTGTGTGTGTGTGTGTGTGTGTGTGTGTGTGTGTGTGTGTGTGTGTGTGTGTGTGTGTGTGTGTGTGTGTGTGTGTGTGTGTGTGTGTGTGTGTGTGTGTGTGTGTGTGTGTGTGTGTGTGTGTGTGTGTGTGTGTGTGTGTGTGTGTGTGTGTGTGTGTGTGTGTGTGTGTGTGTGTGTGTGTGTGTGTGTGTGTGTGTGTGTGTGTGTGTGTGTGTGTGTGTGTGTGTGTGTGTGTGTGTGTGTGTGTGTGTGTGTGTGTGTGTGTGTGTGCGAATGTGTATATTTCACTGCACAGCCAAAAATGACCACACACGCTTCACTGATATTTGTGGGGAGCAGACTACTGTCATTGAGTAGTATGGTGGTGGACACTCAGTGCTTAACAAGTCACGTTGTTGCAAGTCTTTCCTTTTTTTGTTAATTGTTATGTACTATTATGTTGCCCAGAACATGTGGATGGGTTGGACTGTTTGCGGACATTGGCGAGTTGTCAGAGCTAGGGTGGTGGACACTCAGCTCGGTTTTATTTTGGAAATGGATCGTTGACATTTGCGTAATATGTGTTCAACGAACAAGTTACCTCAATAAAATCAGGTAAACCGATAATGTAGCTAGGGATACATTCTTTGCCCTGAGACTACCAACAGTACTTATAAATAAATGCAAGGAGCTCTGGATTCAAAGGAATATCTTAATTCAATCATTTTATATCAAAAAGTACATATTTACTAGTCAACTTACTACGAAATAGTAAACTTCTTGTAGTCAGAGATGGGGTTACCTGAGCTCAGAACTCACGACCATAGTCGCACTAGAATCTACGACAAAATCGCAAGTTATACCTGGCTAAAGGTGGTCATATAGCTATCGTTAGAGGTGCGATAATGAAAGCTCTGGTGAAATTGTGATATACTGCTTAGTTGCCACTTATTTTGTAGTGTTGTTCAATAGAATGAAATAAAACCTATACGTAAATTGTTAATCTGTATGTTTTGCAGTTCAATAATAAAAAATTGTACATAATTTTAACCATTCCATCTAAGTTACAAGTTATTTGAGTCGTTGCTGAGCTAGCAGAAGTGCGAAAAGGATTTATGGAGAATGAAAATGAATATAAACGACCGATTACACAACAAAACCTGTATTTGGTACAAAAAACTGTATAAAACTCAACTTTGCTAAAGCGTAAAAGCAAAACATGGATTTTTTAACTTTTTTACTTACTATATTTTACACTTGACTGTGAAGTTTACCTATACAAATTTACGTATAGGTTTTATTTCATTCTATTGAACAACACTACAAAATAAATATTGCAGTCAACATTTTTGGCACAACATTGAAAAATATGGCAAACAATGCTAAACGTAAACACAACATAAATAATCACAAACATAACCTAATCATAACTTTTAACGTAGGGTTTCCCAGAGGTAGCGGGTGGCTGATGCAGTATGTGTTGTACATGTATGTGTTGACATAGTGTTTATGTTTCCGAATAAATGTTTAGTTTATTAATCGGTTTGATTTGTTACTATATGCTAGTTACATATTTAGCGAACATTATGAAAAATAAAAACGACATGCTAATATATTATTTACATTTAGCGAACATTATGAACAATAAAAACGACGTGCTATATATTATTTACATTTAGCGAAAACATAGAAAAATAAAATAAAACACTGAATACACCCTAGGATTAAATAATAAAATCAAACGCAAAATGTAATAAGAACATGAATTTTTATGTCAAAGAAACCCTAAATTTCTAAATTGTTAGTAAATACTTGTAGTAGAATCACGAATTTTATATTTGTTGCAACGATTTTCCGTAAAGTATAGGGTAGGAAAGTATTGTAACAATTTTTTACATTTAAATAACTTACTATAAAAGATGTTTCAGTAAAATAGAAGGTAACATTATTGAATATTTATGTTGTAGAAGTTCAGCCAAAACCTGTTCTATACTGTAGTAGTTCTATACTATACTCTAGTAAGACTGTACATCTTCATAAACTATAATTCGTGAAATTAATAATAAAACTAGTGGTGCAGTAGTTTCAAGATTTTCAGCCTGCATTGTGAACTCTTGTCAAACCCACGTCAAACTCGACCCGTAGGGGTACGACATTATAGCGCGTCGACCATGCGCGATTTTGTCGCACTTACTGTCGAAGAAAAAACTATAAAGATTCGAGTTTGAAATATCACTGTAAATAAAGCAATCACACTATAAAAATACAAATGACATTAAAATATTCCTTGTTTATTCCTGCATTTTTTAGTGTAAAAGGAAAAATGTTATCTTTTAACAGTTTTCGAATCGTCGATTTTAAAAATTTCTAGAATAAAAACCTCTCGTCAGATTAAATGGAAACTTTAAAGTCGGCGTTTCTGTAAAGAGCGTTAGAAATCACGCTAATTTTTTTACCATACTTGTGATCTAAAAAAAACTTTTAGAAGATACAAATTTTCCTTTTACACTCAAAAGCGCATGAATAAACAAAGACAGTTTTAATGTCATTTTTTTTTAGTGTAATTAGTTTCTTTATAGTGATGTTTCAAACTCGAGTGTTTATAGTTTTTTCTTCCACAGTAGGTGATTGTCTCTCTGACAGGTTCACAGATTGTTGACACGCGCTCCATTGTCGCACTGGCCGTAACTTCTACAGTACTACATTCGCATTCTTCATCCATGTTATGCAATATTGTTTTTGTGCATGCTAAATAAGGAAAGTGTTCTAATGTATATCCATAATTTAACAATCAATTTTTATATTATTTTTACCCCAAACAACTTCTTTATTAGTATTTTAATTTAAACGACCGTTTAAACTATACAATATTTCGTAGAGGTAGGCCCACTTAAATAAATAAGCCATTTATATGACACAAAGCACTTTATTAACAAGATATTACAAAAAGATAATTAATTTCGATGTGCTATGAACTACGGTATCAGATCGTCACAAAGAGACAAGGCTTAGTATTGTGATGCCGGTTGTAGTATGGTATTGACCCACCCACCACCCACACACATACAGTGGTACTGACCCACCAGCCCACCCATACACGTACAGTGGTACTGACCTACCAGCCCACCCATACACCTACAGTGGTACTGACCCACCCGCTCACCCATACATATACAGTGGTACTGACCCACCTGCCCACCCATACACATAGAGTGGTACTGACCCACCCGCCCACCAGTACACCAACACCATGATTCTCCTCATCAAATATGGAGACCTTCGTTGACTATGGTTAATACTTCATTTTCAATTAAGTTAAATTAAAAATGTAGAACATTTTCATAATTAATACTTTAGTTATCAATATCATTATTAGACTAATAAAAACATCAATATACTCTCTTTGAAATACAATACTTAGATCAATTTTTAAAGTTTTGCTCTGAAAACGATTTACTTAAAATAATAACAAACGTTACTACATCTATTAGAAGGACTGTTATTGTGCGATAGGATCAGATCTCGCCCTTTGGTGTCAACACCATTGTGGTTTAAACAGATTTTAAAAGATTTTTTTCATTGCATGGAAGGATTACACATGTATGATTACAATTCCAGAGAACGGCGACCTCACAGCACAGGTTACGAACTGTATGAGTCTTTAAATACTTCATTCACTCATTTCGTGATGTTATAAACTATTTACAATAAATAAAGAATAGTATTTATATTAAAACGTTTAAAGAACGTGAGAGTTTATGAATAACAAGACAGCGATAGATGAAGTGAGGTTTCGTTCGTCGAGGTAAGCTGCACAATTTCCGCGGAAAAATAACCGCGCCATAACTGCCAGTCAGCTGAGTATTTCTGGACATCAGCTGATATAGGCGCTGTTTAATGCCGCTATAACTCTGGCCAGCTTTAAAACATTTTGACGCAGAGCAGGTCTGATATATTTGGCAACCATAGAGTAATAAATATTATTGAATAGACATGGCAATGTAGCGTGTGAGACGGAACTGCGTAAATCCACTACGATGGATATATTTTATTTCAGTATAATTCGCAAGATAATTATTGTTAAGTGTACGTTCATTCTTATATGACGTACTTGTAATAAGTTACACATTTCACATCAGCTAACTGCAATCATATTAGGACTAATCAATTAATTTCATATCAGTAGCTTATTATTACAATATGACTGAATCATTAGATGTGTATATTGTATATTTTCTGAATAATCCAATTATTAGTTATGAAAAATTACATACAATCTAGACAACGTAGGCCTACTCTTGTTACCATCAATCCCAGAAAATACTTCTCAGTAAATCTTTATAAACAATCTTTAAGATGTATTTTACATTTTCTTTCCAAGACAGTTTTTTTAGAGTTAGTAATAATTGACATTGATTGGACATTTCAATTTAGCTTTTGAGATGTTTGACCAAAATATATTGTTATTAATTGTTGACTTGATGTGGGGACTGACGTCGGGTCATACATGACACAGCCAGGCTGGGTGGTGTAGCTTACCTACTTAGCGGCTAAAACACATTATATGTGCAAAAAATTGCTTCCGATTCACGACTGTAAGGTTTATATTGATCATATAATAAAAATCTTAGAAATTGGAGGAAACCATTAATAAAATTATTTTTTTAACTAACCCATATCAATGTAAAAACAACCCTTAAATGAACCCATCATGAATAATCCATTGCCAATAAAAAAAACTGTCAAACAACAGAACATTTCCGTTTCTATGAGGTGCATAGACAATGCACAATAATAATTAACAACATTTGTTTCAAAACATAACATAAATTTACCCCAACATACGGTAGCAATTTTGTTTTGGGTCAATTTAATAAAACTGAATATATAATGTGTTGCTTTCAAGGATTTTAACATATATTAATTGTACAATGTTCTTATGTGTAAAATAACTATGATACAAATATTAACATTAAAAATCATAACGTATACTATTTAACTATTCTGTAATATAACGGAGCTACAGTTACTAAACTTCCATTCTTTCCTAAATCAATTAATATCGTCATATAAAGTTGAATACTGTATTTAACTTATTTGATTAGTTGTTGAAAATAATAATAATAATAAATATTAAACTTATATTTTGATTTTGTTGTTTATTGTACAGTCACAAAAACTCAGCAAATTTGATAAGACGATAATGATTTTAATGTTAACAATGTTTTCTAAAAAAATTTATTTCATTTTTAAACTCTGCTCAAACAAACGAGATGTGCATTTTCCGTATATAGTATTTCCGGTTAAAAATACAACGAAAACTTACTATACAGGATATGATTAAAGGGACTATATTACACTCTGTCCGGTGAACTTCATTCGCCCAAAAAAGGACGTAGTTTCAACTTCTCTCGCCATTATCACATGACTTCTATATTTTCTTTCCCTTTAGAGCTCTCTTAAGGCTAAACGTAGCTAAACTTAACCTACAGCACAACACTTGGTAGGTACTCACCCACTCTACAAACACACAACTTGTGAACTCCTCTTACACACAACTTGTGAACACCTCTTACACACAACTTGTGAACACCTCTTACACACAACTTGTGAACACCTCTTACACACAACTTGTGAACATCCCTTACACACAACTTGTGAACACCCCTTACACACAACTTGTGAACACCCCTTACACACAACTTGTGAACACCCCTTACACACAACTTGTGAACATCCCTTACACACAACTTGTGAACACCTCTTACACACAACTTGTGAACACCTCTAACACACAACTTGTGAACACCCCTTACACACAAAATCTATTAATTATCCTCAACTTCACTACTAACACACAAACTTGGTGATCGATTCACCTGCGTGAACTTCGATTGGCGCACCACTGACTTATCCATCCACACGAGAAGTTCACCCAATTCCATAAAATAATTTAATGCCATCAAATGCCAACAGTGGACTGGAGTTTTGAGAAATGGGTTCGTGAGGAGGGATTTCCTGGACAGGTTTTAAATAAATATATCGGTTTCGATTGAAATTGTATTGTTAAGTTTCACATTAGCCTGACTTTTACTTCCATGCGAGTATTTGCTCTTAGATCTGAAGAACTCATACAACCTTTGTCATAATATATTCAAAATTCCAAAGGGAATACAACTTTGGTGTTATTTTATGCACACGCGGAGCAGGCCCAACTGTAACTCAATCAACAAGTTCGTCCCTGTAGATTCAAGTCGGAAAACTTCTGACATAATTACCCTTTTAACTCTTGCGACTCTCTTGTCGCGCTGTCGAGGCTAGTAGACTCATATATACATAACTTGAGTTAAACATAATTGAACAGTGTCGTAGTGGAAGTTTGTATTGTCTCACAGAAAGCAAACTTTGCTTTGAATAGCACATTTCAATTAAAGTGTTTGTAATTTTTTGAAGACATTAAGTTTAAGGTAGTTGAAGGTCTACATCATGTCACAATTTTATTTTAAAACCAGTACAGAACCCGTTTATACTCGTATTATGATTATTTCATTCAGTAATACAAAACATGTCCCTACTGGGATCTGTAAAATGCAAAAGTGCGTTGTGGTACCCCTAGGAAAGAAGACCGTGGGTATCACGCACATTTCTTATAACGTCACATGGGCGAAATAGCAACAACAAACCCAAACATTCTGTTCTAATTCCCATAGTTTACAATTCCAGCTGATAAGTGGTAAATAGCTTGGCTACTATTTAACTGAATGCTTCCATGCGATTGGTAGATTTAGTTACCAGTATTTTATCGAATAATCAAACCAGGTGATTTCGCCCATGTGACGTCATAGTCTACTGCGCAGGCTTGTGATACCTACCTTATTTTCTGGTTACCGTGGTTGTGGTTAGATTTGGTCCGGTATTTACTTCAGAACTATGTAAGTTGTTTATTTATTCCAACATCAGATTAATGAAACTATTATAAACAATCAATTGTCATATTGGTATTGCCATAGGGATTGCATTGATACTTCTTAGAACCCTTGGGATGGTCTCCTGATGAAATTTAAAAATAAATATAGGTCTATTTGTTAACCAGAGACTTTAAGAATGTCCATGCAAAATTTTATATGTATGGGTTTAGTAGTTTTTGCGTGATTGAGTAACACACACAAACACAATTAGTTTTTTACATAATAATAACTTAAGATTACAAACACTCATTTTTATTTCCTAGGTACAAGTAATCATGTAAGTCATCTCATGAGTTATGCATTAGGGTTGGTGAATAGATCATTGTCTTTTGTGTGTGGAATATTATTTGTAGTCAGTAGATATTTTTTAAGGGTTCAAGACGCACTTTTTTTTGGTCACGTGACCGGATCCAAGATGGCGGCGCAGTGTTGCCAACCCCCCACCCCCTCCCCCACAAAATTTCCCCCATTACCCTCAAATTTCCCTCACATTTCCCTCATTCCCCACATTTCCCACACATTTCCCACATTTCCCACACATTACCCGCCAAATTCCCACGTTATACTATATAAAATTCACTTCTAACCTAACTTTTTCCATGTTATACTATATAAAACGCACTTTTTTCGTCCAATATGACGTCATGAAATACAAAAGATGGCGACCGGATCCAATATGGCGTCTTTTCCCGCCCGCGCCAACTCACACCCCGTGGGAAAATTCCCTCCCCAAAATTCCCCCATCCAATATGGCGTCTTTATACTATATAAAATTAACATCATATACACTATAACAAATGTCGACCGTAGCGCCCCTAGCGACCGCAGCGCCCCTGGCGGCAATGCCGACCGACCGTAGCGCCCCTGGCGGCAACGTAGCGCCCCTGGCGACCGTAGCGCCCCTGGCGGCAATGCCGACCGACCGTAGCGCCCCTGGCGGCAATGCCGACCGACCGCAGCGCCCCTGGCGGCAACGCCGACCGATCACAGCGCCCCAAGCAGCAATACCGACCGATCGCAGCGCCCCTGGTGGCAATGTCGACCGACCGCAGCGCCCCTAGTGGCAACGTCGGGTGACGCATGCGCATCCAAACGCTCTGCCCCCTGATTGGTCGCCCTCTCCGCATCCAAACGCAGCCCACTGATTGGTGGACATCCCTATTTAACCAATCAACACAATCAATCTTTCTCACTTCTGCTCTTGCGCTCGCGCCGATCAGACGTACCCTCACTGTGCTCTTACTCGATATCAGTAATTATTCTTGTAACTTATATCTTAATTTTCGTTCTTTGTTCAGTATATCAAAAGTAATAATCAATATCTTGAATATCATTGCTAATTTAATAATTAACATTCAATCAATTTAAATTCAATCCCATCCTATCCATGGAATCCTACGCCATTAACGATAACCTAGTCACCATTTCCCGCCGCTTCGACACTTCCGATCCCGATCTCCTCAACGTACTTTCCGATCATAAAAACATAATCATGGATGAAATAAACAAACACCTAAACAGGCTCGGGGGAGTAAAATGGTACATCGCAGTCCAAATTCAATTCACAAAAACAATAAACAACGAAGAAATCACAACAACACCCTTCTTTCACGGTAAAACCCGCCCTTCGCTACCTTCCGATTCCCTAGATATGCAGTACTCCGAGGCTACAGACAAAATTCTAGAAAGCGTGGCTAAGTGGGTAAGTCAAGGCAGCGGGTGGGTAATAGAAAATGTTTTACGATTAGACCTGTTCATTGCAAAATTTCAACCTTTGTACGCTTCATCTTACATACCCACCCCCAAAAAAATTGCCAACCCCAAACAAGGAATAATCAATGTTAAAAATGATGACAACAAATGCTTCCTGTACTCTGTTCTTTCTCAATTATATCCCGATAAAAATAGACGCGTAAGCTATTTCAAGAAACTCGAAAATAAAGTAAACATGTCTGGGATTAGCTACCCCGTCAAAATTTCTGATCTCGATAAATTCGAAAAACTAAATCCCGCTTTGTCAGTCAACGTATTCGGCTTTGAAAAAGATGAAATTCACCCTTTACGCATAACAAAAGAGAAATTCAGGCTTCATCACATCAACTTGTTACTGTTGACTAATGACACAACTACTCACTACTGCCTGATCACTAACTTATCCCGACTGCTATCTCACTTGACTAATTGCTCAAATGCATCATACTACTGTGACTACTGTCTACACAGGTTTTCTTCCCAACTACGACTTACTAACCACTTACCTTTGTGTTCACCTCACGGAGCACAAAAAACTAGACTACCGACCGATGACGAAAAATACATGTCTTTTACAAACTATACACTAACTCACAAAGTCCCCTTCACTATTTACTGTGACTTCGAGTCCTTTGTCGTTCCAATCCCCACTACAATTAACGACCCATCCACGTCACACACGACAAACACTGCCCATCACGTCCCCTCTGGCTTTTGCTACATAATCATTGACAGTAACGGTAAACCCATAAGGAATCCAAAAGTCTATAGCGGCCCCAACGTTGTAGAAACGTTCCTAAATTGCTTGATCGGAGAGTCTGAGGAACTCTCACAAATTATTAAAAAGAATACCCCTATCAAAATGACCCCTCAAGACAAAATTATCTTTCAAAACGCTACCACCTGCCACCTTTGTAAAAAACCGTTAGACGGTGACAAAGTGGCCAATCACAATCACCTAACGGGCGAGTTCTTAGGACCCGCCCACAATTCTTGCAATCTAAATTACAAAGTTCCCGATCATATCCCAGTCTTTTTTCACAACCTGAGAGGTTACGATTGTCATCACCTGATCCAAGGGTTAGGTAAATTCAAAGAAGAAAAACTGTCATGTATCGCTACAACCAGTGAGCGGTACATTTCAGTCACCCTTGGGTCACTAAGATTTTTGGATTCCTTACAGTTCCTAAACGCTTCTCTGGACACACTCGTGTCCAACCTTGTTACCGATGGGGCTTCCAAATTCCAAATTCTAGGGAAGTGTATGACCAACACTGAACTACTACTACGCAAAGGTGTCTTTCCCTATTCTTACATGACGGACGAATCTAAATTCAATGATACCGAACTTCCTCCCAAGGAGGCGTTCTACAACGACTTGACTCAAACACACATATCCGACGATGACTACACACACGCACAAGCTGTATGGACTGCCTTTGGTATGACAACCCTGAAGGAGTACCATGACCTCTACCTACTTACAGACGTACTATTACTTGCAGACGTTTTTGAAAACTTTAGGACGACCAGTATGACGTACTACGGCATTGACCCATGTAACGTCTACTCTGCCCCTGGACTGGCATGGAATTCCATGTTAAAGATGACTGACGTAAAACTCGAACTACTCACAGACATTGACCACCACCTCTTCGTTGAGTCTGGGATCCGGGGTGGTGTCTCCATGATACCTAACCGACACGCCCAGGCCAACAACCCTTACCTACCTAACTTCGACAATACAAAACCCACCAACTACCTTCTTTATCTTGATTGTAATAATTTGTACGGGACCAGTATGTCCGATAGACTCCCAGAGTCTGACTTTAAATGGATCGACCCACAAGCCACTGACTTTACAAAAGTACCCGACGACTCCGACACTGGTTACATTTTAGAAGTGGACCTGCACTACCCTGACCACTTACACGACTTACATTCCGACTTTCCACTGGCCCCCGAACGTAAAGTAGTGACAGACGATATGCTTTCCCCATACTGTAAGGACCTACTTGACGAACTAAACTATAAACCCGCCAAGACCGAAAAACTACTAACTACTCTATGTGACAAAACCAAATACGTCGTACACTACAGGACTCTAAAACTATACCTACAACTGGGACTTGTACTGACTAACATCCACAGAGTTCTAAGTTTTAAACAGTCTGCCTGGTTAGCCCCATTTATTAATTTTAATACGGAAAAAAGAAAAGAAGCGAAAAATAACTTTGAAAAAGATTTTTTTAAATTAATGAACAACGCTACATACGGGAAATCCTTGGAAAATGTTAGGTCGCGTATTGATTTTAAATTGGTCACTAACGAAAAGCAATTGGTCAAATGGACAGCTAGTCCCAGACTTAAAACATTCTTCGCATACAACAAAGACATCGCGGGATTGGCATTGAAAAAACAAACAATCTTTTTAAACAGACCCATTTATGTCGGGTTCTCAGTATTGGAAATCTCAAAATTCATCATGTACAACTTCCACTATAATTGGGCAATAGCAAAGTACGGGAAGAATATAAAGCTTTGCATGACTGATACCGATTCATTATTTTACAATGTTTACACACCAGACGTTTACGCTGACATTAAAAACGAACTTCATCTTTTCGACACATCAGACTACCCACCCAGCCACCCCTGCTACAGCATTTCAAACAAAAAAGCGTTAGGTAAATTCAAGGATGAAATGAATTCTAATCCGGCTAGGGAAATCATTGGATTAAGAGCAAAGTGCTATTCAGTTTTAAATTACGATATGCAGGAAAAGAAGGTAGCAAAGGGCGTCCCCCGAGTCGCTATAAAAAAACAACTAAAACATGAAATGTATAAACAATGTCTTTTCCATCACATCCCAAAAACAACATCCGCGTTAAACATTAGAAGTCAAAAACACAACATATACACCCAGAATATTTCAAAATTATCACTTTCCCCATTCGACGACAAGCGGTACATTTTAGAAAACGGCATCGACACAGTAGCATACGGACATCACATCATCAACAAAAAACGAGCTGTAGAACATGATCACGATTACATTAACAAAAAGCCAAAACTCACTCATAACGTTGAAACAGAAAAACAATAATATATATACACTTCAAACATAACAAGTAATAAAAGAACAACTAAAAAAGACAGAACGTCCTTCCAGAACCCTTACCTCCTTCCTTTCTCACATCCTGTTCTTATTGTGTCACTTGCATATTTATTTATTTATTTATTTACATTCCAACGGTTACACCATTTTGTTAAAACATATGACACCAACTCCACTTCATCGGAACTTTGTTAAACTCTTCTAATAACCCATGGTTACTAACATGTCCGTAGAAACCCAATTTACAGCATTGGATGGGCTCGACCCAACCGTAGTGCAATGTAAAAACCTCAGGTGAACCTTCTTCCTGATTACGGTAACTCCTACGCCAGGTAAGTAATGTCAAGGCAGTTTTGAATAAACTCTTTTTTCATAAACATTTTAAAAACATCTCATAAAGTAAAAGTTTGTAAACGTAAACATTCCTAAACACTTCATCACCGTTATCGTATTCAGCCTTATCAATAATGGCGCCAATTCCAACGGAAGCATTATCACTAATGGCGCCAATTCCAACGGAACCATTATCGTAAAAATTTATCGACAAGTACAAATCAAACTAATAGGTCTAAAATATGCACCATATTGAATATCTTCCTTGAATATATGTTCTTCTGAAAAAATGATGTAAACATATGTGTCAAAAAATAATACTACCGTTTATTCAACTAATGGTGCCTGTACCTTTCGGGCAACTGTATGAATGCGGCTCTGGGGCCTGAAAACCCGTATCCAAAAGCGAATGTGGCTCTGGGACCTGAAAACCCGTATCCAAAAGCGAATGTGGCTCTGGGGCCTGAAAACCCGTATCCAAAAGCGAATGTGTGTTGCTCGTTAGGTAAGGCTTTACAATTGACAGGGAGGCAGTAAACTTTATTTGTATGGTCGACTGCCACCGTATAGAGCGAGGTTGGGGCTCTATACACCAAGAAAAAACAAATAAATTGTTAAACTTACCTTGAAACACTTCATTCTTCCACTATGAGTGTAAGAGAGCAGATAGCAAGGGAGCTACATGCCCCAGCTAGAAAGAAATTCCCTTCTAGACCTGTAGAAGTAAAGGGAATACAAGACTTGTTCCAAGCTGACTTGGTCGAAATGATACCTTATTCTAAACAAAATCAAGGGTACAAGTACATCTTAACAATAATAAATTGTTTTAGCAAATACGCCTTTGCCGTTCCACTAAAAGATAAGACTGGCCCAGAAATCGTTAAAGCCATAACACCCGTATTAGAGTCCAATAAAATGAAACACTTACAAACAGATGCGGGTAAAGAATTCTACAACGTAGGATTCACAAAGCTAATGAAAAAACATGGTATAAACCATTACTCGAGCTACAGTGATAAGAAGGCGTCCATCGTAGAGCGGTTTAACCGTAGCCTCAAATCATTAATGTGGCGAAAGTTCACGGAGCAAGGCAAGTATCAATGGGTCAAAATACTACCTTCTTTGATGGAAGAATATAACACAAGAAAACATAGAACTATTGGTATGGCTCCAAGTCATGTGAACAAAAGAAATGAAAACATAGTCAGGAAAAACATTAATAAAAATAGACAAAAGTACAAGAAAGTGGATAAAAAGGTCCGCTTTAAAGTAGGTGACAAGGTGAGAATAAGTAAGTATAAAAAGGTGTTTGACAAAGGATACCTACCGAACTGGACTAACGAGATATTCACTGTGTACAAAGTCCAAACTACTATTCCTACAACCTACCTCCTCAAAGACCATACCGGTGACGTCATCAAAGGAAGTTTCTACGAAAAAGAGCTACAAAAAACCAAAACAGATGATGTATACCTTATTGAAAAAGTCCTTAGAAAAAAAGGAAACAAAGTATTAGTTAAATGGGCAGGGTACGACGGTAAACACAATACATGGGTGAACAAGAAAGATTTGGTATAAATAGAGGTTTCCCTTTCACTCCCATCCATAACCCAACAATGCGTGTTATTGAACAGGACACAAAGCTACCTGTCGAAAACTTTGACATGTACACTATACGTACAGGTAGTGGCATTAAACACGGTCCGTTATTACCATCCACTATAAGGTGCATAGTGGCCGGACCTAGTAATTGTGGTAAAACAAATGTCGTTTTCAACATGTTGTTCGATCCAAACGGATTAAGGTTTGAAAATGTTTACATTTTCTCAAAGTCCCTACATCAACCCAAGTATCAATTCTTAAAAAGTGTTTTACCCAAAGAAATTGGATACTTTATATTCGATGAAAATACTAAAGTCTTACCACCCAAGGAAGCTAAAATTAACTCCATCATGATTTTTGACGACATTGCGTGTGAAAAACACGATAATATACGCAACTACTTTACCATGGGTCGACATAACAACATTGATTGCTTCTACATAGGGCAAACCTACAGCAGAATACCCAAACAACTAGTAAGGGACAATACGAACTTGATTGTTTTATTCAAACAGGACGAAACAAATCTCAAACATGTGTACAATGACCATGTAAACACAGACATGACGTTTGAAAAGTTTAAAGAAATGTGCGCTTTAGCTTGGAAAGACAAGTACAGTTTTATCTGTATTAGTAAGGACTGTGAATTAGATAAGGGGAGATACAGAGTTGGCTTTGACAAGTTCCTAGCCTCGTAATATAAATACGACCTACTTTGACGTTCAACAACAGTTCACGACAAGTCCTTGTGTGATCCACACCTAGGACAAGCTTTACAAACATGCCACGAAACAATAAACACCAATCTCTTACGAGAAGAATTATACAGCTACAAGACGCTGTCCGTCGCAAGTATCGTGCTTTCAAGTTGGGTAACATGTATACCGAACAAACATTAGAAAAACAGTACAAACCGATTTTAACTGAACTTAGAAACAGAACGGATATAAAAGACGAACTAAAGGAGGAGCCTATGGAACTCAGTGCGGACGAGCAGGATAACTTTAAGCCAGAATACATGTCAACACCTAGAGGACCGTCATTTATTCAAGATACACAAGTGTTTGAAACATCGTCTCCCCCTCCACCCTCGGTTAGTCAATTGATACAAAGCCCCGCAAAGTTTCACGAGGCCTCACAGTACGTCTTAGAGACATTCAACGCACCTATTACACAGAGATACATGCTGAAGCTCTTAAAAGACGAAGCTGGTGTTAAGAATAAAATGGACAACATATACGGGCCACATATAGACGATGATAAACTAATGGTGGGTGATCAACCGCTTACATTCGACAACGAAGGAAACATTCACTTGGGCAATGTACAATACAGAGGGACCGAAGGTCTTTACGAACTATTATTTAAAAGGCAACCCGATGAAAAGTTATACACGCAAGATGATTTGGACGCTTATAAAGATATGCTGATAAAAACAAATGCGCATAAAAAAGGGTATCTACCTCATAATCACATTAACCGACCGACAAAGTCCATAAAATATAAAAACATAATTTCTGCGTTATTCCCCAAACAAATGTACGGTAAAGGGCTAAAAGACTTTGGATCACGTGACATCTCCTATTGGGACGATCCAAACGAATTATGTGACAGATTAAAACTAATCATGGATTCAACAGAGGCTGGAAATGGTAACCATAGTAACGAACTTCAAAACATAATCGAGGAATTAAAAGAAGCTAAAGTCATATCAGGAGCTGGTAATAGTCGTTACAAAGCATTAATCGGTTTATGATTTAGTTTCATTACATTCTGAAAATTAATTAGGGAGGAATGTACAGTTGGCAATATTTGTGATAGCAGTTGACCTTGGAGGCTAGTGTTAATTGCTAAATCAGCTCCACGTGCATATCAAACAACAATATATGCATTTCCCTAGAGATAGTGATATCAAACAGCAATTTATGCATTTCCTCTATAATCTGCCCGTCTGTTAGTAAACAAAAGAATTATTGAGTTATCACGTATGTGTGATTATGGATACGTCACGTACACAGACAATCATTGTAATTAAACGGAAGAGACAAATATACTTATAAATACATACCTATGTATAAAAGAGTATGTCTATAGGTATATATAGAAACAGACACTGTTTATTGTCATCAGTTAGATTATGTCTGTGGACAAGTTTGGTCGTGTCTTGCCCTCTGAGGGTAATGTAAGTGGCAAAGGACCACCAGGTGAAGGTTTTAAACTAACACCTGAAGGGAACTATGATATTGAAAATAAACGAATGGTTAACGTCGGTGTGCCCGTGGCAGACAACGACGCTGTTACGAGAACATACTTTGAGGCTAACACGATGCCAAACCTTCGAAACAGCTATTCTGCACGTAACAAAAGAATAGAAAATTTAGCATCACCAAAGGAGCTCGGAGATGCCGTGAATTTGAGAACTATAGGTGAACAATGTGTACTGTACCAACAAAAAACAGTCAACGTAGGAGATAGGCTTATAACAAGGGTAAAGGATCCTATGGGCCCAAACCATGCGGCGACTAAACGTTATGTAGATGCTGCCATCCCTGCTAAAACTAGTAGTTATTGGAGTTTTGAAAAGCGACGTTTAGTTTCTGTAGCCGACCCACGTGATAATCAAGATGCTGTAACCAAGTCATATCTACTGGCAAACTGTCCAAAGAAACGCAAGTACGACTGGGACTTTGATAATATGGGAATTAAATCTGTTAGAGATGCGAAAGAAATGGATGAGGCCGTAAACTTAAAAGTGTTAACCGAAACAAAATCACATATTTTGGAGATATTGAGTCAACAAACAACAACGATAGGTACAGTGCTGACATCACTTAAAGAGACGGTTAATGCACTGGAGGGGCGGATTCATGAAAACAGCGTTAAATCAGAAAGACAACTCAGAAAGTTCAGTCAGGTACTTTTCTCCCATATTCATGGCGCTAAAGGGCGGAGTACAGAAACACTGACCGCCGATAACTACGTAAACTGGGCTGAAGTCTTCGATGAGCAAGCTGAGGGGTAATATAAAGAGAAATATAGCTAGGTCCCTTCATTCCTTAACCATCCTTCGTATGGGACACATCTAATGAAGAAGAAAACGTCACGCTGTGGAAAGGGACTCGTATCTAGTGCACTCAAAGGAATTGGACATTTAGCTGGAACAGCCTTAAACAGGGGTATAGATCTACTACCAGTGGAACTTCACCTGCCAGGATACAGGTACTGCGGGGGTGGCACCAAGTTAAGGGAGAGGTTAGCTCGTGGAGATCAGGGGATAAACGGCTTGGACGAAGCTTGTAAGATCCACGATATAGCCTACTCAAAGTATTCAGACACTGCGCAGAGAGCACAAGCCGATAAAGACTTGGCTGAAAGAGCTTGGCAAAGGTTTAAAGCGTCTGATTCATCCGTTGGAGAGAAAGCCGCAGCTTGGGTAGTTACAACAGCCATGAAGGCGAAGGCAAAGTTGGGTGGAGGTAGACGTAGGGGTGGTGGCGGTGTGGTTAAACGTAAAAAGACAGTAAAGCGAAACCAACGTGGAAAAGGGCTTTATCTAAGACCCTGGGTAGGCCGAGGTGTTAAGAATGCACCTAAGAACAAGAAGAAATGCACTTGTAAGAAGAAAAAAAAAACTTCAAATTAGTCTACGTTCCCGGACATGCCCTATCAAACCACGAACTCGTTAACTACGCTAAAAAGTTAAACATTCCACACTTTCGAGGTGTCTACATGAGGGACACACTTCCGAATAAACCTAGAGTGAACGAAAGCGCAATTATTAATTTGGACAGTATACAGGGGGAAGGTACACATTGGGTTTGTTATAAAAAGTTAGGTAACGAGGTGTTGTACTATGATAGTTTCGGTAACTTGCGTCCTCCTATGGAACTAATCATATATTGGGGCCCCAGTGTTAATATAAAGTATAATAACGAAAGGCAACAGGATTTTGACTCAGTACTCTGTGGGCACTTGTGCTTAGAGTTCCTCGTTGATAATGTTTTGCCTTAGCGGACAGAGTTCAACGTTAAGTTGTGAGATATTCCCTTCAATCGATTTATCGATAGGTGATTGGGAGATTGGCTTGATCGACCTCACAACGTACAATTCAATACCGAACATAGAAAAAGATGTGAACGATACATTCCACTACGGGGAGACTGTAATAAAAATTCCAACCGGCTCCTACGAGATTAGCGATTTAGAGAATTACATTAACAGTAACATAAAAGCTGGTGTAAGATTCAGTTTAAAACCAAACAATAGTACTTTGAAAGTTGAAATTACCTGTAGTGAACCCATTCACTTTGAAACGGTAAACAGCCTTGCTACCTTGCTCGGCTTTAATAAAACTGTATACGAAGCTAATAAAACTCACATGTCCGAGAATGAGGTTAACATTAACTCAGTAAATGTCGTTCGAGTCACATGTAACGTGGTAAGAGGCTCGTACCAGAACGGTCAGGAGAGCCATATAATACACGAATTTTATCCGTCAGTTCCACCTGGCTACAAAATAATTGAAACACCTCATAACGTGATATATTTACCCGTGAGTGTTCAAGCTTTGAACTACATTACTTGTGAGCTGAGAGATCAACAGGGGAAGTTGATAAACTTTAGAAACGAAACAATATCGTTACGTCTACACTTAAGGCGAAGCAATGGGATTAGTATTTAGGGAAACAACCGTGTTGAAACAGGTCATTAGACCTAAAACACCCAAGGTGTTAACATCACGCAATACAAAGCTTTTAAGATCCTTAGGATTTAAAATAAAAGTAAAGAATGTTAGAAATTGAGGGTGGAGTCGAATACAGTGATATTATCACTGGCTGCGAGTATCACACACACAAACCATACGCCTCTTCAACATTTAAAAACAATGATGAAATACGTATTACAATCAGTCAACAGGACATCATTACTGCTCCGTTTGAAAGTTCTCTGCATATTTCTGGTAAGATTACGGCTAAAAAGGTTGGTGGTGTAGCCGCAGACGTGTCTTTGGTTAATAACGCTATGGCGTACTTGTTTGAAGATATTAGATACGAAATTTCCGGTATAACAGTGGACCGTACTAAAAACTTGGGTGTTGTATCAACTATGAAAAGTTTACTGTCACTTAGACAGAATGAAACGAACGCGATGAAAAATGCTTGTTGGTTCGGACCAGGGTCATCAGAAAATACAAAGGAGTTCACTTTCTCCGTTCCGTTAAGATTGCTCTTTGGTTTCATGGAGGATTACAAGAAAATTATTGTAAATATAAAACAAGAATTGATTCTGTTGCGGTCAGCAAACGACAATGATGCGATGTTATCAGAGGATGCACTATCACACAGCCTAGAGATAACTGATTTATACTGGCGTGTACCACACTTGACTGTTTCCGATAGTTACAAAGAAAAACTTTTGAGGCTCGTTAATAAAGACACGCCGATTCATCTTCCCTTTAGGTCGTGGGAGTGTCACGAATATCCCACGCTCCCACAAACAAAGAGACATAATTGGACTGTAAAAACATCATCACAGATAGAGAAACCCCGCTATGTGATACTAGCGTTTCAAACTGATAGGAAAAATAATATAAAAATGAACATGTCAGGTTTTGACCATTGTGATTTAATGGATATCAAGTTGTACCTCAATTCAAGTTACTATCCGTACGACAACGTCCGAGGTGACTGGAGTTTATTCTACGACATGTACGCCAAATTTCAGTCTTCATACTACGGTGTTTCCAATTCACCTATCATGGACTTGGATACTTTTAAATCGAAATGTCCGATCTTTGTAATTGATTGCTCTAAGCAGAACGATTCAATCAAGTCTGGACCTGTTGATGTACGCGTCGAATTTGAATTTAAAAATAATGTACCGGAAAAGACTACAGCTTACTGCTTAATACTTCACGATGTACATTTAATGTACAATCTTTTAACAAATACAGTAAGAACGGTTATGTAATAAAAGGGGGTGGGGGTAGGTGAAGGGAGGGGGGGATAGTATTTATTAATCAAACTGGATCGGTTTATTCAGTTGAGAGGATGGAGTCGCTAGGTGAGTATCTCATGCAACGTAAGCCAATCGATTTGTGGAAGCAGGACTTGACAGCTTTTCTAAAGGTTATGTACAACATAACCTCTGATTTCACCAATGTTGTCACGGTGGGTCTGTTTGATGAGTTTCACTTTCAAGTGGGGGTCTTGTTTCATAAGCAAGGCATGCGGAAATACGTTTTACTAAACAACGAACAATTCACAAAGTTGAAGGAATTGGAACCTTCAATTACTCATGATCTTTGTAACAAAGGTGGTCTTCAAAGGAGATTCATTGATGAGGACATTAAATGCACTATCCGTAACATATACCAAAAGCCCCATGTAGATCTATGCGATAAATTTAATGAAACATCTGTTCTTTTCACTAAAGGTGAATGGTTGACCTTTGTCAGCTTATTACCGTGCATTTCACGGTACGTAGAGCAGTTATCCTGTGTAGAGCCTTACCTAATTGGTCACATTGATCGGGTTATGCTTAGTGATTCTGTCTATGTGCCCCCACCACCGGAGGTAAACGGTTGGGACGCGGACCGCTTGCAGGACGAGGTTGTTTGGTATAAAAAGACTAGGTTCACTGTAGGTCGATCTGGTGCTAATTTTAAAGTAAAGGGGGGAAGTTTAGAAAACGGGGGTGGTGGAGGGGAGGGGGGTATGGTTAGTGGTTGATAAAAATATCTTATTCAGTTGAGAGGATGGAGCCGCTAGGTGAGTATCTCACGCTGCCTAGGCTCGTGGAGCCAATCGACATGTTAAATGGAATTTTTCTAAAACGGGTCTTCTTTCTGAATGAAAACTTTTCGAAATCACTTACTGTTGGAATTTTTAAGAATCGGGACTATAGTCTTGGGGTAATGTTCAAGGGACGACACGACTACGTGTTCTGGTCGTTTGGTGTATTTAACCAATTTAGTGCAAATTTCAATAACATTTCTAAAGCCTTAACAGATAATAAGAAGATTTATTTGGAGATTGATGAAAAGGAGGTTATTAAAGTTTTATCGGTCTTTGGGGTACCGCATGTCTTCCTTGGCAATACTTTAACGCTTGGTGCGAGCGAACAAGCCCAGTCTTCTACCGACCACCCAGGTAGCACCTTGGCACTTAACGTGGGTGAGTGGGCACAGTTTCTATCCAACCTTCCGTTAATACAGTTGGAATTGCGGGAGTTGTTTTATGAGGAAGACCTTATAAAACAATATCTCTGTGGAGGTTTCCAAAGTCCATCTCCACACATTTTCAATAGATTAACTTGTGAAATTAATAGAGTCAATGGCTGCGGTAGTTGAGTTTCAAGCCTTTATTGATAATAATAACCGTTTTATAGTTAAAGAATTGGCAATAGTAAGCGAACATTTTCAAATACAGATTGTTTTCAAGCCGCCTTATTGCAAGTGTGCACTCGATGGGAAACAACAAAGGACGGCCAGATGGCTGATCCGACACTTGCATGGGATAAAATGGGAAGAGGGTAGCGTAGACTACGACGAAAGTTTAGTTCGTACGCTATGTACACCCTTTACCAAAATTTATACTAAAGGGTTGGAAAAGGTCAAGTTTTTAAGGGAGTTCCATCCTAACGTGATTGAACTACCTAAGGGTTGTTCAGAGGATACTTGTTCATCCACTTGTATATTACCTGTACACGCCAACTGTAACTTTAAGTGTGCCTTTAAAACAGCACACCAAGAGTATAAAAGGCTGTCTGAACTGTAATTTAGTCATTATGTCTCTAACCATCATGGAGGACACATGGACTATGCTGTCAAAGGAGCCAAAGGCTCCAGTTGGTGTTATGACCGACAGCTTTATTATGAAATTTGACAGGTACGTTAAATGGGACCTACTGTCAGCCCACTATGATTTTTCACTAGATATGTTGAGAATTTACCAACACAGGGTGAACTGGGGTTTGCTTTTAAAAAGGACAAAGTTTACCGAAGATATACTGAGAGAGATGTCACCGAACTTTGATATCGATTGTTGGGGAATTATAAGTAGATACCAGTCTTTGTCGGAACAATTTATCGAGGAGTTTTCAGACAAAGTGGTCTGGGAAGACATTATACTGTATCAGAACGTAAGTGGAGCTTTTTTTATTAAACACTATAGGAGGGTGTGTGAAGTAGATGAGTGAACTTACGTCCTATGGCTGGCCTAAACTCCGTAAGACCAGGACATGAACTGTCGAGGTGAGGGCGGCCCAAAGTAAATAAAAAAATCGCCCGACTGTCCTCTAAGGTAGCCGTAAAACGCATAAGTCCTGAGGCAGTCCTGCAGCTTGAGGCTGGATTAATCCCCGTAAGACCTCGAGTCGCAGTCCGGGCCCTCGTACAGTTTGGTTGAATGGTTGGCTTAGAACCCATAAGTCCAAGGTGTTTATGAATTAAGCTTCACCTAAAATAATAAAATATAAAAATATAAAAATATAAAATACAAAAAAAAAATATAAAAAGTAAATAACTAAATAATACTGGGAGGTAGCATTTTTGTTATGGAGTGGCTATCACCGTAACTTGCGATGGTTGGGGCAAGTTACATTAAACTACCCGTGGGGGTTACCAGACCTCTATCGGGAGCGTCCCATGGGAATTGGGCAATGCCCTTAAGTTTTGCCTTCAGCTCACTTAAGGGTAGTGAGGAATTAAACACTCACCGTGAAAGAAAACTGGTTAAATACTAAAATCTGTGAGACTCAGGAAGTACTGTATGGTGAAACTCTCTATGTACCTTTCGAGTGAATGTGCATTAGAAGGGGGCAGGGGTGACGTCATGGGTGGGGCAGGTTACAATAAACAAACGTTATCAGGGATAGTAGATATTATGGCTTGGTGAGGAGGTTGAATCATTTTCCTCACTTGCTCTGTAGTGTGTAACATGGCCTCCAACAACCAATCACTGGACACGCTCATTAACAAGCTACCACTTGAGCTGAAATACACTATATTAATTTATCTTCCATACGACAAAGTCAGTTTTATTGAAGACGATTATTTTTGGAGGATGTTTTGTGAGTTGAGAGGGATACGTCCGTTTAGTAAAATACCACCGATTTGGTGGCATGCAGAGTATCTGCTTTCCACCATTTAAAAGTTCCTTAACTCGTGCATAGGTCTACTGGAGAAGGAGGCACGTTAAAACACTCCTAACGCGCTGTGATCAGTACCTCATGGGTGGTGTGGAAACCTGATCGGCTAATAAATAGGAAAGCACCCTTGAGTTCGAATGGTTTCACTCCATGTTGGATGTGAAGGCAGCGTACCTCGAGACTCAGTGTGTACAGTGAGGGAACCGTGACGTCATGGGTGGGGCGAGCAAGCTCGCAGGGTGGACGTTCGTGACGTCAACCCACTTAAAGCTAAGTATCAGTATTTATGGGGCCCTGAAAAGGGCCGTTTTTAGCAGAGGAGGAGGAGTTTAGGTGTAGAGGTTTGAAATGTCGTAGTGGTCATCGTCGTCATGTGTTAGATCGGGGCTTACAATGAGTTGGGCATGGAGTTCCATGCCCTCCCCCCATCTCCAAGTGTTATGACGACGTTGACTGAAGAAGAAGTACTTTGGAAGGAGGTGATGTTCCTCGGTACCATCTTCATGTTTGATAATTTTCGTACAGTACAAGTGTACTGTACGGTTTTGGAAAGGGAATGAACGGAGTTCCCTGTGGAAACCTAGAAACTCCTCCCTGTTCCGGAGTACTCTGCTTATTATGATCGTTGCTGTTGCTTCCATGGTGATGAGAGAATGAAGCGAACACCTAATCGCAAAAGTGGGGTCACGGGAGCTATCATGAACCATAGCGCATTCCTGATAAGATAAATGTATGGAATGTACTTTGTGTTAGTACATGGAGCGCACGCTAGGTTAGTGGTTACAAGCTTTGCCACCAGGTGCGCATTTGCACAGAGTAAAATCGGCATTTCTTATTTTCTTTATTGTGGAGGTTTTAAGTCATTTAGTTGTACGAATTAAAAAACGACCTTGTGTCCGAGTGGTTCCGTTTCCGACTCCTAACCCAACTTTGACTCATCAAAACCCACCAACTACCTCCTGTACCTAGACTGCAACAACACTGAATGACCCTACCACTTTACATACTACAAACACTGAAGTCGGGTACGCTAACCACTAGGCCACGGAGAGTTGATAGCTTTTTGTCTAAATTGTTTAATATATATTACTGTTATTTAATGTTCTTCCATTCCTCTTAATTTGATGTTATACTGATATGGTTGTTTAATTTACTTTTGAGTTCTTATCTACAGGCACACGCTCACTCGCACACACTTTTCACCCTTTTGTTATTTCTAAATATATATATTGTCTTTGTACTCACAGGCTCACAAACCTACTCACTTACCAAGTGGTGCTCCACAATGGTCCACATCCCTCTTTACACCAGATGAGGGTTTTTTCAACTTAAACCTAAAATCATTTAGAGAGTTGTTGTAGAAATTTCGTGACTCTTATCAATTGTTTGTAATTTGCTGAGAACGTTTGCCTCGGATGGGTGTTTTTCACCTACTGCTGTGTGTCTATTTTTTTTTCTTTTGTTTTATTTATTGTTTTTTGTTAAATTTGTTATTTTGAATCCGTAGGTCTCGAATGGATGTTTTTCACCTACTGCTGTGTGTCTAATTTTTTTTCTTTTGTTTTATTTATTGTTTTTTGTTAAATTTGTTATTTTGAATCCGTAGGTCTCGAATGAATGTTTTTCACCTACTGCTGTGTGTCTAATTTTTTTTTCTTTTATTTATTATTTTTTGTTGAATTTATTATTTGACTTAATAAATTATATGGCTTGTTAGTCTTGTTCCAAGTGTTGCTTACACTATGTATACCTTTGTTGTGGATGGACCTACTAGCTGCGGGACGATACGTTTAGGTTTAGTATATTTTAGAGGTAGTGTAATGTAGGTTTAGTATATTTTTAGAACTAGTATAATATAGGTTTAGAAGTGTATGTAGTGTTGAGGTGAATAAATAACTAGGTATGGACTTGAAGGAAGAAGGAATTATGTGTACTCTATATGAATATAATTATTAAGGGTATTACACTGTACTTACGTTGTATCGGGCTTTCCTTTAAAGATTGTTTTCAAGAGTTTATTCGAAATTAACTTAACGTTCCTTATTGGTCTTTTTAATACAGTAGAACTTCATTAGTGAAGTTGAGAGTTGATATTGGTCACTTAATAATATGTTCAATTTATATAATTTACAATAAAACCAATATGTTTTAAATTATTAACTATATAGTAGAATAGACACTTTATGTATTGGATCCGCTCAAAGTATTACTGTGGTGAATATTTTAGAACTGTTAGATTGATTTAAGTGGGTGTGCATAACTTTTTACGATAATGCTTCTGTTGGAATTGGCGTTGTTATCTGTATTGGTCATTTTGCGATAACGGTGATGTACAGTTGAAGTATCGTTGTTTCCATTCAATTCTCTAATAGCTTATTTAATATTACTATTCTAACTTGTAGTGTTCTTCCTTGTATTGTGTTTATTATTTAGTTAAGTGCGCGGTGGTGTACGAAGGTGTAAATGTTCGGATGTAAGGATAATATTGGGTTGGTTTTAGTAGTTAAGTAACAGTTGTTGTGATAACATACAATAACTATTTATTATCCTGTACCAGTTGTATAACTAAAACTAATATTGTAAACTATTGTAAATGGTGTGACCGTTGGTTCATTAAATAAATAAACATGTATGTTTTGAATGTTTAGCGTTATACTCAGTTACTATGAGTTTAATCTTCAGCTGTTAAACAAAAATAAATGAACACTCTTGAGATAGGCTAAGTACTACCCTATACTAATAAATAGGTTACGACGCAAGTACTGTGAGTGAGATACTGTAAATAAATTTAGTATTGTTATTGAACAGTTGTTTACTATTATCATACAGCATTTGTTAATGCATTTCTGTGTCAGCGTCAGGAGCCGTTAGGGACCAATGTAATCCCCTTATCTGCCCTTTAAATAAAAATGCAAAAAAAGAAAAAAAAAAAAAAAAGATTTAAAAAAGCTAAAGAAAAGGGCAGAAGGGGACTCCACATATTGTATTTTGGTTTATACATTTACACATGTACGTCGATGTCTTGAGTTCACTCGTTATTGTTCGAAACTGTAATATTGTGTTATATATTTAATCTCCTGTTTTTGTATTGAATTCAGATAATGTTGAGGCTGAAGTGTATCAGTGATATTTATAAAATAGTGTAATTGGCTCACTATGAAGTACATTAATTAGTTAATGTTTAAAGTGAATGTGGAAACTTCAGAGACAGTACGGCCAGGGTGGCACACTGTAGTTTAGCAATATTTATACTTACGTTTAATATTAGGTAAATATTTGACAGTTAAATTTGAAAGACCTTTTGCAATGTTTTAGGTTAGATGACTTGTGATTTAAGTAGATTAGTATCACTCTTTTATTTACGGTAAACGCTAATTTACAATGAGTACAAACGGGATGGCATAGTCGTGGAAATGTAGCTATAACTATGCAATTGAAAACAGTTATAATCATGGTATATAACGGGTAACATCCATCGTCAGTTCATGCAATAGCAACAAGCAGTGGATGTTCATTGAGCAATAGATGTTTAACAAGCAAACGTGTAAGAATAATAACTACACAGATATAAACAGCACTAACAAGCATGAAGGTGATAAACTAGGAAAATACAGAATTAGGGTGAGGTACGTATAATTAGATCAAGTGATACCTAAAGTGGATTTCAGGTGATGACTGTATTAGATGTGCTTTAGGACTTTTACGCTATGAGTGCATCTAGCTTGTGGACTGTACAGGGCTCTCTATGGGCTCATGTTTATAGATTTTTTCAAATTGTACTAGGTCTTGGGAAGACTATATGGCATATGGGAGGCCATGTGTGTTTGAGTGATTGTTGTAAGATGACGAGTCTTAAGGTATGTTTTTGGAAAATAAACTTTGGTATAATCTAAGCTTCTAGGGAAAGTTTTGTAGTGGTAATATGGGGGTTGAGGGCAAATTAAATAAAGGCTTGGTTTAAATAGGTAGGCTAACAGTAGGTGATATATGGGGTAGCTAGGTATTTATACAACATTCAAATTAAATTGAGATAGGTAGGCATAACAGTAGGTGATATATGGGGTAGCTAGGTATTTATACAACATTCAAATTAAATTGAGATAGGTAGGCAAAACAGTAGGTGTGAGAAGGATGCGGAGAGGGTGACCAATCAGGGGGCAGAGCGTTTGGATGCGCATGCGTCACCCGACGTTGCCGCCAGGGGCGCTGCGTTGCCACCAGGGGCGCTGCGATCGGTCGGTATTGCTGCCAGGGGCGCTACGGTCGCCAGGGGCGCTACGTTGCCGCCAGGGGCGCTACGTTCGGTCGGCATTGCCGCCAGGGGCGCTGCGGTCGCTAGGTATTGCTGCTTGGGGCGCTACGGTCGACATTTGTTATAGTATATATGATGTTAATTTTATATAGTATAAAGACGCCATATTGGATGGGGGAATTTTGGGGAGGGAATTTTCCCACGGGGTGTGAGTTGGCGCGGGCGGGAAAAGACGCCATATTGGATCCGGTCGCCATCTTTTGTATTTCATGACGTCATATTGGACGAAAAAAGTGCGTTTTATATAGTATAACATGGAAAAAGTTAGGTTAGAAGTGAATTTTATATAGTATAACGTGGGAATTTGGCGGGTAATGTGTGGGAAATGTGGGTAATGTGTGGGAAATGAGGGAAATGTGAGGGAAATTTGAGGGTAATGGGGGAAATTTTGTGGGGGAGGGGGTGGGGGGTTGGCAACACTGCGCCGCCATCTTGGATCCGGTCACGTGACCAAAAAAAAGTGAGTCTTGAACCCTTAAAAAATATCTACTGTAGTCCTATCTGTTTTTAGGGTGAATTATGGGTTCATTTATTGTTGTGCCCGTTTTAAGGGTGGGTGGGAGGGTGATTGAATGTTGTGTGTGAAATATCATTAGTAAGTCTTATCTGTTTTTAGGGTGAATAGGAGAGAGGGCGAGTGTGAGAATCACTTATGTTTTGTTGGCTTTTAAGGTAGGTGGGTTGTTTTTTTGTAGTTGTGACGTTAGTGAGCGACTGGCAGGAGCATATAGTTGTTGCTATTTTCTTTTTCCTGTGGTTGGGATTTTTTAGTGCTCGTGGGTTAATATTATTTACAGATGTGCCGTTTGTCGGTCAACTGCCGGATCTTATGGTTGTTCCTGTTTGTTAGTTAGGGGTTGATGACTTGTAGTAATGCCCGTCTGTTAGATGTTAGGTTCATTGTTGGAGAAACTAACGTACTAAAATTAAATTTTTCTACCTTCTCTATTTTTCGAAGTTAGAAAACGATTAAAGTGAGCTAATCAGCAAATAGTTGATGAGAATTGTCAAATTAAAATTACTAAACCTTTTTTAAATATTATGTTCATGTACATACCAATCAATATTTATATGGATTTATGATAAAACTAGGGGATACCCCTGTACGCTTCGCGTACCAACCCCGTCGCCACTCGCTTCGCTCGTGAGGAAGCTCGGCCTGCAGCCTCGCCTGGGAACTATACCTTTAGTCCCTTTGTGGAACTCAGCCTGCGTCCTCGTGGAAGAGCTTGACCTACGACCTCGTCAAGGCCCCTTTTTACGGCCTGCGGCCTCACCAAGGCATTCTGCTACAGTCCCATTTGTGGATCTCGGCATCTCGCTTCGTGAGTTAGATCGGTCTACTCCCTCGCCAGGGTTCTTAAGCAGTAAGACCATTAATTTTGGTTTTGGGGATAGTGGAGCCCATAAACATATTATTTTATAAAATCTGATGGTATATTCGTGATTTACATTAGAATACCAATAGTTTGATACACCACTTGGGTGTTTTATTTTAGTAGTACCTTTTTCTTGGTTTTAGTGATTTTCCTCCCTTATTATTTACCCTTTTCAAAATTTGATGGTATATTTGGAATCAGAGCGGAAATAGCTTTAAATTGATAACCGATTTGAGTAGATAACATCAATTATACATTTATAGTATGAAACAATTATACATTTTCAAACATTTCAGTTTTTGGGCCCCCGATACTCCAAATTACAGCTTTTTAGTTTTTAAGCTGAAATTCTTGTATAAGGTGCGCGTTTGTTAAGAGTGTAGAATTGTAAAGGTTTGAACATTTTACCCAAGCTTTCTATCAAGTTAGGTAATAAAAACAACGTTTTTGAGATTTTTCCCATAAGAAATATAGTGGGGCAGTTTTGAGGTAAAAAAGGGCCACCATCTTGTTTATGAGTGAAAAAAGTAAACTTTTGTGCATTTTTCTGGAGGTTTCAGATCGAGAGCTTCAATTCAAGTATAAACTTTAAGGGGGTAGGACGCTGGGTAATGCCTCACCATTTATGTCAGTGAGTGTGTGAGTGATTCCAATCCAGCTATATTGTATATAGAATACAATATTGACTATCAACAAAAATATACACAATCGATTTTGTTTTTTACTTGGATACACTAAGTCATTCGAAAAGTCGACTTTATGAACTAGTTGAAATCCCTGCAAGATTTCAACTAGTTCATACACACACATTATGAACTAGTTTATTTCACACATTTTTGTAATAAACGTGTTTGTTATTAGTGGATCAAATAAGTTTAAAGAAGTCAGTTTGCTTTTCTTAAGAAGTTATTACTCAATACTTCAGTCTCAGATGTAACGTGATGGCATTTGTTTGTTCAATGCTAGTATAACTATGTGTACATACGAGAAATGACATCCTAACATGTTGAATAAGTTTATAAACAAAGTTCTCCCTAGTAAGTCAGTGTCGTGCTTCGTGGATGCACATGGCGTTTCATGTAAGTTTCGGCTAACAAAACTTTCTACTTTGTCATTTTCAATTTACAGTACAGTTTTATTTCTTATGGATTTGAAACATGGATTCATCTTTACAAATAAATGTTTTACCTAGCGCTAGATACACATATAGAGGTGTAAAAAGTGCTAACTATTTGCGTTTCCATCCAAATTATACTTATTTACAATTTTAATTACAACATACTATTGTATAAATGTCTATTATTAAGTAAAGTGTCAATATGAGGCCTCCTTGTAGCAAACACTGATGTATATTTGGTATTAAAAAACCTGCAGTAATGCAGACTTTGTCACATTTACTGTCAATATGAAATATGCTTTTTGTTATAATTAGTGTCACAAGGTCTGCTTATTACAAACTTTATTGCATTAAATTATCAAGAGATTTGTGTATTGCAAACGTTGTTGTTTTTATTTTCAAGAGGTCTACTTATTTTTACATGTAAATACTTTTACATTTAATATAAAGAGATATACGTGTTACTAATGATATGACACGTAGTATCAGAAGGTCTGCTTATTTCAAACATTTTTACATTTAGTATCAAGAGGTCTGTTTATTGTACACGCTTTAATATGTTTTATGAATATGAAGAAGCCTGTATATTGCAAACATTTTTACATTTAGTATTGAGAGTTCTGTTCGTTGTAAGCGTTATTATATTTAGTATCAAGAAGTCTGCTTATTTTAAACGCTTATATATTTATTTAGTATCATAACGCCAACTTATGGCAAAGTTTTTACATTTAGGCCTGCTTGTTGCTGTCTTTATAACAATTAGTTTCAACAAGAGGCCTGTTTGTTGCAGACATTATTATATTCGCTGTCCATACGAGCCTTTGTTGCAAACATTGTTATATTCACTATCAGCCAATACGAGGCCTTTTTGTTGCAGACATTATTACATTCACTGTCAATACGAAGCTTTGGTTGCAAACATTGTTATATTCACTATCAGCCAATACGAGGCCTGTTTGTTGCAGACATTATTACATTCACTGTCAATACGAGGCCGGTTTGTTACAGATATCTGTCAATACGAAGCCTTTGTTGCAGACATTATTACATTCACTGTCAATACGAGGCCGGTTTGTTACAGATATCTGTCAATACGAGGCCTTTTGGTTGCAGACATTATTACATTTACTGTCAATGCGAAGCTTTGGTTGCAAACATTGTTATATTCACTATCAGCCAATACGAGGCCTGTTTGTTGCAGACATTATTACATTCACTGTCAATACGAGGCCAGTTTGTTACAGATATCTGTCAATACGAGGCCTTTTTGTTGCAGACATTATTACATTCACTGTCAATGCGAAGCTTTGGTTGCAAACATTGTTATATTCACTATCAGCCAATACGAGGCCTGTTTGTTGCAGACATTATTACATTCACTGTCAATACGAGGCCAGTTTGTTACAGATATCTGTCAATACGAGGCCTTTTTGTTGCAGACATTATTACATTCACTGTCAATGCGAAGCTTTGGTTGCAAACATTGTTATATTCACTATCAGCCAATACGAGGCCTGTTTGTTGCAGACATTATTACATTCACTGTCAATACGAGGCCAGTTTGTTACAGATATCTGTCAATACGAGGCCTTTTTGTTGCAGACATTATTACATTCACTGTCAATGCGAAGCTTTGGTTGCAAACATTGTTATATTCACTATCAGCCAATACGAGGCCTTTTGGTTGCAGACATTATTACATTCACTGTCAATACGAGGCCTGTTTGTTGCAGACATTATTACATTCACTGTCAATACGAAGCCTTTGTTGCAGACATTATTACATTCATTGTCAATACGAGGCCAGTTTGTTACAGATATCTGTCAATACGAGGCCTTTTTGTTGCAGACATTATTACATTCACTGTCAATGCGA